>JBCJKH010060393.1:4497-18909 GCA_039877255.1 Loriculus beryllinus | reverse complement strand
TTCCTGGTGTTATCTATATACAATATGGCAGATACACATAATGTTTAATTAATATATGCCAAAATGTCACAATTTGGCATATTAAAGCCTCAAGCCTGCTTTGCTCAGAGCTACTAGAATCAAATTATATTCTAGCTACAGTCATGACAAGGTAAAAGTAAAATAAAAAGGATTTCCTTTTTTTCCCTAAATTGATGGCACTGTGAGGCAGGACTACTGAACTTCCAGTTACGTTCTGTTTGTGAGGGATCTCAGGCAGACTTCTCTGCTGAGAGTCTCTGCTTGAGTATACTTGAATGCTACTAAGCAGGTATTTGTACTTCAGGATATACTGCTGAACAGCCCAGAGTGTCTCTTGTAATGAAATGAAATTCATGGTCTAAGCCCAGTCATGGGCTTCCCTGCTTGCTGACAGGAGAGACAAATCAATACTTCATGAGTATAGTTCTTAACAAGATTTAAAGGAATTCTCATCTTTTCCTACATGATTATTCTTAATTTCTTTTAGCTAAGTCATTGAAAATTGGCATTCCTCCATTTTAAAGAGCTCTTTGTCTTCTACAGCCAGGATTATTTCGCTGGTTTCAGACTTCTCTTTGCATCTCCTCTTTCAGATTTCCTTATGTTTGAAACCATTATTATACTCACATTTCAGCTATTAGGTTTATCATGATCACTCAGTGATAATGAAAATTAAACTTAATGAAACTTGAGTGCTTTCGAGAACTTTGTATTTTGTCTTAAACGGTCCTGATTCTGTTATCAGAAGCTTCAACCTTCTCTCTTACTAGGTTCTTTCTGAAGTGTGAGGTGATTTACACTTATATTCCTCATGTTCATTCTTCTAAACGCATTCAGAAACTCTTCCTTCAGTCTAATGCTTTTCATTTTACCATCACGTTTGTAATGACTGCCAGTTAAAGACTCCAACTCACCTTAGACCACAGACGGCACCTACTAGTTACAAAATTAATATGTATGTTCCTGTATGGAACAGAAAATCTGGAGTATCAGCTGTGTAGCCATCATTGTCTCCGTTTCTAGAATGACGAAGGAAAGAAAAAAGAGGTTTTCCATCCAATCTGCCTCAGACCAACCTGCCAACCATTTCCAGATAAGTAAGAAATACAGAAGAAGAATTTTCATTTCTAACAGTATTTCTTTTATGACAGCCTAGTGCTTAGAGGGAAGAGTGGGCCCAATAGGAATATAAATAGGAGGCCCAGGAGATGAAGCCTCCAAAAACCTGCTGCAAATAAAGCAAGATACTATTTTTTTGCCCACTGAAGTATCCGTTACAGTGTTCTTGTTCCTCCTTGTGAAGTGTATTCAGAATTAGGCTGAATGTGAGAGGTTAGTCTGCATAAGAGTCCCAATTTGATCGCTTCATCTATGTTTCAGCCTATTTTGTGGCCTGAAAATATATCTTTATATCTATGGAAAATTAAAGAAAATATAAAGTTTCATGCATAATTTCTTGAGTTTATCTTTGCTACTTAAGCAGTAATATAAAATTTATGAGTAGAAAGTATTGTTTGAAAAGCTCTACAGATAAGTAATAAATAAATGCAATTAATTATTCTTATTTAACAGATTTTCCTCAATAAGAAGTAGGCTCCAAACGAAGTTAAAAATTCAAACATTAAAAAGTGTCATAAGGCAGTTTAGATTCTAGGATGATAAGGCAATGAATATGTATTTTAAACAGGTAAAACTTATTAACTCAGAAAAAACTTTTCATTTTCTTCTCATAAAATTTTGCCAGCAGTGTGGTTACTATATAGTTTGCTCATCATCTTTTTACTTAAAAAAAAATACATTTATCTTTTTTTAATTCTGAAACTTCTTTGAGCATTGACCTAATTAAAAGAGTAAAAACCCAGAATTTATGTGACCAGATTGTAACGAATTAAATAATCTGTTAGCTGGACAGAGGATATACAGGTGTGCTAGGACTCCTCTGAGATGTTTTATGCAAAAAACAATTCATATGCCAGGCTGTTTTCAGAAGTTTGGATGAATGTATTGCTGCTTGCAGCACCTTTTGGCACCTTCCTTTGAATGAGAAAAAACTTACACCATATGGTGGGACTATTGAAGAATACCTAAAGGAACTACCTCTACTTCTGAAATTGATCCTGCTATAATTGATATCATCCACTGCTCAGTCAGGCGTAGCAAGGGAGAGAAGAAAAAGCCTGTGGGGGAAGCTTTCCCTTTCTGTGCACAAGTGCACTTGCCTCCTAACCAAGATCTGAATAAAAAAGGAAATGTAAATCAACATTTGATAAAGAAATGCATGGAAAGTTAGGGTTTTTTGCCTACTTTTCTTCCACCACTTTTAATGGCTCTGTTGTCTCTGTTACACTGCTTAAAAAATTGCTGTTCTGCAGTTCCTCCCTAAATAAGAAATCAGAAAGTTTTAGAAGCCTGGTCCTGGATTGAACCATTTCCTGCTTCATCTGTAAATTACCTCCTTACACACACAAACACACACACACACACACACACGCACTCACTACCCCCTGCCTAAGCTCGATAATGTTATCATTAGCAGGGAGGGGAACAAGATGGGGAAAACTGAGTAATTGCCATCCTTTATTAAATTATACAGCATTAATTAGTTGACTGAGTAGCTCAGGGACTGTGTCTGCTCATATCAAAATGGTGATTTTCAGTTCAGAACGACATCTGTTTCACAGCTTTAGAGCAACAACAACAAAAATTAATAGTGTATGGATTATGTCACAAAAAGAGAGGTGCTGCATTCATTTATCTCCCTGTCACTTGCATGTCAGAAAGAAAGAGCAGACATCACAGTGCCACAATCTCTGCAGGGCCACAGAGGCTGAAATAATTTTTTCAATTTAGTTTGATAGTACATGTAACATTTCTGATACATTTTAAGGGCAGAGGAGGTTAATTCTCCTTCTGAAGACTGGTATTTTGTGATGTTGCTGTTTCACTTTTTTGACGCTCAAGTTTATTTTGCTTGCACTAAGAGTGAAAAAGACAGCTTTGACTGATCCTAGTATCAATTTGCAATCCATCAAAACACAGGCCACTTTATTTCTGCTGCAAACAAAGAGAAGTATATAAGTTCTTGCCCTAAGAAACATTTAATTCTTATATATGGAAAAATGCCACCGTGGGTTCCCTTTTGGTCTTGCAGTTTACAGGCTTGCATCTACAACTAGAGCTTACTGGTTCAAATGTAGTGAGGCCCTGGAAGTGAATCCTTATGCTTTGGTTTTGCAGTATCAATAATTACATTATGCAACACTAGGCATTTGCAGCAGATGAAAATTACAGCCATTACAGCATCGCAAAACAGATGGATTTCTTTTCTCCTAAGATATCAGCATGTGAAAAATGCCTGTAAATCTCAGGGGGATTCTTAAAATCAGATTTTATTAAAATAAAAATAAAAAAGGAAAATTGAATACTTTCAGCTCTATTGTAATGCTTTTTCAGGTAAAAAACCCCACAATCTTGTCAACTGTTACCATGTGATTTGCTGTTCACAAAAGCTATAATGCATACTGTACATATGTACACTTATACCTGCACAAATATGTATATATAAATAGCATACAGACACAACATGCTAATATATATGTATACTGCATAATACTGAAATGGGAACGAACAAGGAAGGGAGATGAGTAACCAGAAGCAGAATGTACATCTTCCCCACAGTTGACAGAGCAGAACATACTGTCTTCATGTCAGCCACCAGCTTTTCCAGCAATGGCTTCTGCCATACAGACCCTAGAGCTACAAAGACTATCCAGGTACATAATGAATGCATATCTAAGTTTTCCTTCTTTATTTTGGCTTGTCTAAAAAGACGGCTTGTGAGCTTGCAGATGCCAGAAATCAGTTTCAAGAAAGAACTTATAAAAAGCAGTGAAAAAATTTCACTTCACTTTCATGTCAGAATTCGGTTTTCTAGTGTCAGCAGCAGGATGCACAGTGCATAAAATATTGAGTACAACTTTCCCTCTAGATTGCTGGGCAGGGAAATGGCTCTAGTAACTAAAAATGTAAAACACATTTTGCTTTGTTTTGAAAGGGTTGGTCTTGTAGAGAATTTAAAATTATCCTGTAACTAACTTTCTATAAATTCTGAATGTGTTAGATTAAGCTGTTTTGATGTTTTTTCACCTTTCTCCTTGCCTGTTCCCTGCCTCTGAAGAGAAATTTTAAATAAAGAATACTGCATACAAGTAGGGTTAGTCCAGCTTGAGCTTGTTTCTTTAAGACAGTTTCTTTCACAGAACTAAAGGAAACCCCAAGCAATGTAACTTCAAGGCACACACACAAGTCTTCGTTATTGTCAGAGGCCCCATTGCCCCTTGGACAACCCCCATTAAGGAATTTGAATGCTGCCTCTGGCTCTTCCTAATACATGCTAGTCAGCTTTCTGTTTAGCAAGGAATAAAAGGAGGGAGAAATATGCAGAAATTCTGTAAGTTGTTTGCATTCCCCTGAATTATTTCTTTAGCTGAAGGGGATCAAATCAATGAAATATAATGAAACCATATGCTCATTATTTCAAAATAGAGCAGCTGCTTCAGGGAGTATTGAAAAGATTTATTAATTCAACCAGCTCTGCTCATTAAATCTAGGGATCTCTATACCTGCCTTCCTCAACAAAATCGCCTTGATAACAAAATCACCCCTGTAGAGTTCAAACTGATGCTCATCTTGGCATTCTTCATTCTATTTTTCCAGGGCAGAGAAGACAATATGCTGAGCTGTTGCTGCTGGAGAAACAGAAAAATTCATCTATGTGGAAATTGCTATCCAGCATGGGTACAGTTTGGAAATGCTGTAAGAGCGATGTGTGTTGGCAAAGACTGATTCTGGCTGCTATGGACCATATGTGCATTTAATTGAGTTTGCAACTTTCCAGGCAGAATGCCAAATGGACAGTCTACCATCTGATAAGAGTGATGAAGTTTTCCCCTCTTGTTCTCTCACAGTCTCTGTGTTCAAAAAGATTCTGAGAATTAAAAAAAACCCTGTCCTTCTCCAGGGTGGATACTGGAATAGGTAAGTCAGCAAACAAATACATTACAGAAGTCCAAAATACCAGATTTACTTGGAAGATATGACTTTAATCATAATACTGAATCTTGAATAAAAAATATAAATGAACATTTAGAATCGTAGAATAGTTAAGGTTGGAAAGGATCTTAAGATCATCTAGTTCCCACCTGCTTGCCATAAGCAGGGACACCGCACACTAAGCCATGTCACCCAAGCATCTGTCAAATCTGGCCTTGAACACTGCCAGGGATGGAGCATTCACAACTTCCTTGGGCAACCCATTCCAGTGCCTCGCCACCCTAACAGGAAAGAATTTCTTCCTTATATCCAATCTAAACCTTCCCTGTTTAAGTTTGAACGCATTACCCCTTGTCCTGTCACTAGAGTCCCTAACAAAGAGTCCCTTCCCAGCATCCCTATAGGTCCCCTTCAGATACTGGAAGGCTGCTATGAGATCACCTTTAGTTGGGCATTCAGCTCCTTGATCTGGGCATCTGAGAGAAAATTCCGAGAGACACATCAGAGGAGTGTTAGTTAACCTTCATGTGTGCAGCTGTTTTTCACATCACTACGGCCATACTAAAGCATCTAGGTCGTTTTTCAGACTGATCCCAACCTGTGTGCAGAATTGAATACGCACTTGGAGTTGCTCATGTGAAGTCTGCCTTGCTTTGCCTATGCATGTTCACTACAGCAGGGAGAATTGCCTTGCTTTGCCAGAGGCTGTGCTCCTCCCATGCTTTCTCCCTGCTCTTGTCATTCAGATGGGTATTCAAAGGAGATACCCAGTCAGAAAAGAATTTCTGCTTTTAGCATATGCTGATGAAATCTGTAATTCTCTCTTTAGCATTCGGGAAATAGCCCAATCCTATCAGGACATGGAACAGGAGCTTGCCCATGCTGTCAATGCCAGCTCCAAGTCTATGGACAAAGTCTACGCTAAATCCAAGTCTACAGAGGTACTTCACTCACCTGGCATCTCCCATTTTGTCTTTGACCCATAGCCCATTTTCCTTTCTGATTGACCAAAAGTAGGACTTGCTTATCTAGGACTTTTTCCTTTTGACTGCTCAGACCTCCGCATTTCCAAGCTTAATTTGTGCACGAATTGCTTCCCTACAGGGTCTGAACTGCAGCCTTGTTGTAGAGATGGTGAATAATGTCAAAGCCCTTCATAATGAGACAGAGCTTCTGCTCGCAGGCAAGATGGCACTGGTAAGAAGCACAAAGCAGAAGTAAAGCAGCCTCTCCCTTTCTCTCCTCTCCTGCTGTTGCCTTGGCAAGCAACTGGTTTTGGTCTTCTTTGTCTTTTGTAAGTCAGTTTAAATGTTACCATCCGGGAATTAGGATGGTGTTGCTACATAGGCATGATGAGCGGTCAGACTGACTTCTGTGCAGTTTGGAGCACAGAAAATTAAAATTGTTAACTTGGTAATGTCTGGGCAGAGTGCCTACTGTGCATTTCCTTTTAAAAGGAGGAACTGATTTGTTAGCTAGGAATTTCAAGGCAAGGGCCTGATTGTGTGTTGCACCATATGGCTTTTAACTTTGCTTCCATTTCTGATCCAGCAATTAGATCCTCCACAGAAGGAGCAGCTCCAAGCAGCTCTGACAGACATGGACCTCCAGCTGAGGAAACTGGCAGACATCCCTTGGCTGTGGCAGCTTATGGAGCCCTGTGATGAAGAGGTGAGGAGGACCAAGGCTGTATTTCCCTAGCTGTTCTCTTTTTCACTAGTTGGCTTTGAGTGTTTGATTTCCTGTGAATAATACGACTGATGTGAGAAAAAATCATTAAGAAGGAAATTTGACTCCCTAGGACTAAAGAAAGTAATATCCTGCTAAGGTCCCTTGCCTGACATGGGATCAGCTTTCCCTGTTTCCTTTCCTGTCTTGATCAGAATGAGTTTAGAAATCTTTTTCCTCTCTTACATGGTCAGGGAGGTAAGCCTGACAGTTCTTGGTCCTTTCCAGTCAATGTATGACTCTGCCTGATTTTCCCTTTTTGTTCTTACAGAACCAGATGCTGGATTATTCTAAACGCAGCCGCAGTGGCAAATTCCGGCTGGTGACCAAGTTCAAAAAGGAGAAGAACAACAAAAATAAGGAGGCTCATAGTAGCATGGGATTGCCGGGTACCAAGTCTGTTTCTTCTCTGTGTTTCTGCCACATCAGTGTTGTCACACCACTAGCTGTTCTCTGTTTCCTCTCAAGCGCTCTTCTTCTGTTTTACATGAATCTGCCTTTTCTTGAAGGTCTAGTCTGTCTGTCTTGTGTAGCAAAGCAGCTTATTGCTCCATTCTGTCTAAATCCCCCAGTACGACACAGATATTCCTGAGCAGAAACAGGTGGTACCCGCTGAAGAATTCAGCCTATGTCCAGATACTTTTAAGGGTATTTTAGGGGTGTTTAGTGAAGTGAATTTGAGAATTTTGGCATTTTAGATATCAAAATGACTGTGGGGCCCAAGTCCGCACAACTCCAGTCTTTACACTGCTAATTCTCTGAATTCTCTGTGATACAGTTAATGATGTTTTTCTTATTGATTCACCCTCAGGCTTTAATCAAGTTTCATGTCTAATTGTCTGGGGATCAGGATCACCACAGGTGCACCCTGACCTTTAATCGTACTGATCAGTAGATAAAAACTGGCTATTAATCAACAACAAAAAAACTTTCTCTCCAGTTGGGTTAGTTGATTTTTGGTTTATACTCTCCTTATGAAGACTTTCTTCTAAACTTCAGAAGTACTACCTGTTCTGTGGGCTCCTGGGTACTGTCCTCTGCCACAGAGTTCTGGGTACAGTCTCCTGTTTGACCCGCTGGTGCTCATTCATTGTTTCCCAGAACTTGGGAGCTTTATTCTCTTATTCAGAGGCCATGCAAGAAAATAGAGGTCTAAACTCTTCCTCTCTGCCTCAAACCATGGAAGAGAGGTTGCCTTTATGTTTTCTGGGCACAAGTGCTTATATGTAATAGCAAACTAATCTGTGCTGGGTTCTTCATGATACATTTCATGAATCTGTTTTATCGTAAGAAAAGGAATGAACTTACTTTTCTTAAGCACTGTGAACTTTAAAAAACATATCCAGTCCCGTTAAAACAAACCTGGAATGTTTCTTGTGGCTTTCCTGCAGCGAGCCTCTGCTTAAGAGAATGCCTCTTACCTTTCTCTGCCCTATCTCCTTTGTTTGATATAGTAGGCCATGCTACCAGTCCTTGCCTTCCCCTTCGTTTGGGGCTCTGGTACTGCTTGCCCTCCTTTTCCGGCACTGAGTGCTGATGGTGTCCTCATCTCTCACTGTCTTCTGGGATTCTGGGTACTCAATGCACTCCTGCTTTTCCGTCTCTGACAGTTCACCTCTGGGGAACGGAGGAGGTTGCGGCCTGGCTTGAGCATCTCAGTCTTTGTGAGTATAAGGATATCTTCATCCGGCATGACGTCCGGGGCTCTGAGCTCCTGCACCTCGAACGGAGGGACCTCAAGGTACTTTCATGATTGGCTCATGAGAAATAGCCAGCTGCATCTGCATGACCTTCTGTGCTGAATATGCTTGGAAGTGGTCTGCCTGCTGTTCATTCCGGGTTCATTGCGGCCTTGTTTTGTTTTCTCACCATTTCAGATCAGCTGATTTTTAATAGCAGGGAGGTAGAATAGCTACTTGAGGGACAACATGTCAAACCCTGTCAAACCTTCCTGAAGATGTAATACAGTGCAGCACACAGTCTGTAGATAGTGTTCCTGGGAGTCTCTGATTTTAATGATGGACTGGAAAAATTCAACTCGCTACTGTGTCATCTTTGCAGAACATGTTGTGATTGGGAAAATTTGGTTTTTGTGGTTTAGCGACTGGCCAAACAGATCATCACACTTTGTGACAAGAACAAAAAATGGCTGTGGTTTTTGATGGGGCTGCTAGATGGAGAGAATCTTTTTAAATAGTGCTCAGTAACCACACTGTGCAGGTTTTCATCTCTGCACCAGGAGATGCTTTCTGTACAGATAAAAATTGAAAGTGGTGGTTCTTTGCGTGTGCAAGAGACTTACGTCACCAGTCTGGTGACTTGCATATTGCAGAAAAGTACTTTGTTGTAAAGTAGTGCATGGCATTTGCTGAATGCCTCTTGGATCTTCATTTGTGATTTTTGACCATCTTCCCCTTCTGAAGTTTGTTGTAGCAAATCTGTGCAATTGATTCCTCTGCATGCCAGCCAGCTACAGCTTGTGTTTTCCTGCATGGTGCCCAAGTGTTCACATGTTTATTTGATGTGACTGGTTGGTTCTTCTGCATGTTTTGGCTCCTAACTTAGGCCCTTGAGATCTGTATGCTCTTTTCTGTTCTCTTGCTTTGGTCTTAACAGTCAAAGCAATTTGCATTTCTGCAGTTGTTTCTCTGTTGTTCTGTGCCTGTTCTCTGTTTGTTACCCTGTCATGCTCTGATAGTTCTTGACACGTGGTTTGAGGTTCCATTTATAACTTACCGGGTTTGTAATCTTCCTGGTTGCTTTCTCCCTCTCTATAACTGCCTGACTAGGTTTGTAACCATTGCTTGGCCACCTGCAACTTCCCTCCTACCTTTCACCTAAGGTAAGGTTTTCTCTTTTCTTCCAGGACCTGGGTGTGACCAAAGTAGGTCACATGAAGAGGATACTGCATGGGATCAAGGAGCTGAGCCGGAGTATTCCTGCCAGCGAGGTTTAACCTCTGTTTTCGCAGCTTGTGTCTACCATTCTCCCTAACTGCACAGCACTCACCTCACAGAGCAGATGTGCTCACAACTGTCTCTACTGAACAGCCAAATTGTAGCTGTTCAGGGCTCATATCAACCAAGCATGGTGCTACCTTTTTTCCTGTGGGGTACTGCTGTATCCAGTCAAGAGGCAAATTATCTGCAGCCACGCAGAGCCTCCTGGAAGAGAATTCACTTGCTGTTTGAAGAACCGTGTTGTCCAACATGGGAAGCTCTGGTTCCAGTGACAGTGCAGGACTCCTGAGAATTGCAACACAGCTACCTTTACTGGATAACTTCATCACAGTAGAATTATTCAGGGCAAAAGTTATATTGGCCAGTCTTAGTTCAGGAGCATCTGACAGTCTTTTCAGACCCAAAACTTCTCCCCTCATCTGTGTCGAACCTGTATCTTAAACCATTTACGTGGGACAAAGCTTGTCCTTGTATCTTACTATTCCCTTCTTAATGCATCTGTAGTTGCATGCAATTTGCATCAGAAATTCAAAGCCAGTACAAACCTCTTGCCGATGAATACCCAGTGATTCTCACTCACTTATGCCTTGCAACAAACAATGCATGTGGTTCAAACAGCAGTTTGCACCACCTTGAGGAGTCTTCCGCTGAACCTGGCTCTCCTCTTCCAGCCAGTGGCAATGGTACAACCTTTAGGTTTTCAGGCATCAAAAACAACTGTTTGTGAACAATTCTTGGCAGTAAGAAAAGATAAAATTGCAGAAATCCAGAAGATTACAGATCAGCTGTGACATTCCACCGTCTGAATTCATCTTCAGGAGACCACATGAAAGGGAGAGGAGTGCTAACTAGCTGCTGGGGCTGTGGAGAAGTGTAGTGTAATGGACTGAAATACGGAACAATTTGTCTTAGTGAAGGGAGCAGAATGACTGGCAATGTCCAGGAGCGTCTTCCTGCCCATTTAGTGATACCCCCGTGGCCATAAACAGCAGAGCTTTTCTTTACTTCAGTTTGTAGTACAGAAGACTATTTCTGTCACAAAAAAAAAACCAAACCAAAACAATATGATTTCTCTGTAGTACCTGCACCTTTTCACTTACCTTCCTTTTAGTGGCTTTCTCACCTTGCTTCTCTCTCTTGCTGCCTTGCTTCTTCACTCCAAGATGAATACCAAAAGGTAAGGGTGGTGCAGTCCTCCTGGGTTGTACCCCTGAGAGAGATACTGTGCGCTGTCAAACATCAGAGCTCCTGTAAGAGCGCTGAGAGGATTGTTACTGAGCAGATCAGCGTCACAATGAAAATGGCAGTATGTTGGTAAATTGGCTTTGGTAGCACCAGCAGTGGAGCATGGAAAAATTAGTGCCTCTGAATCAGAGTTCCTAGATGCTCTTCAAATTTCCACTGAACTGCCTGACCCCACCTGGGTGACGTAAAGCCTGAAGACCAGCACGCATAGTTATATTGCCGTGTTTATCACTGCAGAGGGAATCTGGGGACATTCAGTGCTCTATAGCTGGAGAGACAGCAGAAATTTTTAATTACTTTGTCATTTTGTTTGTATTTATTTTTTTTTTGTTATTGCACAGTGAGACCTGTCTGGCTAAAGTTGCAGACAGAAAAATAGCCACATACGCAGTGGCATAAAAGGTAATTTCTTGAGGACATCATTGTTCTTTGTTATTTTTAAGGATTTTATCTAACTTTCATCAGCTCTCTGGTCTAACAACAGTCAGTCAAGTGATCTCATGTAAAGACTTGGCAGCTTAAAAAGGTTACGGGCTGATTTCATGCTGGGCAAACTCCATTGCATTCTTTAAGATTTCACCATGGATTATTCTGTCTCTATTTGTTTTTAACTAGTTGTCATTCATCCATGTCTCCTCTCAGCCTAGTGGGTGTCAGGGTTTGCTCATGAGAAGTTAACAGAAGACTAAACGTGCTTGATCCAGCTAGCAAAATTTCTGCTATAAATACTATGGGGACTGGGCAAGAAATGTGTTCAGCTTTGCCCTGAATTTGTTTCTTCTATCTATACATTTTCAATTGCCTTAATAGCCATATTTTTGTCTTTTATCAGTACAGGCCCCCTCACTGCACTGAATTCCTGAGATATCAGATAAGTAGGAGTTGTAGACATACTGTACTTGCCCACTTGCTTGTTAAGGCACAGAGCAGAGTCTGCATGAGAGTGAGGAGGAACCTACACTAAGGAGACCTGGTGACAGTAAGGTGCACCCTGTTGCCTGACCCCAGGAGCATGCATGGTTAAGACATTTGTGTGCCTGCCCAAGAGAGTGCAGCAGGGAGCACAGGGCAGGTGATACCTCTGAAAAAGAGGTGAGATCTCTGTGTGTTCCTCTGTGTGGTAAGGGAGCTGTTCTTACTGTCAACTTTCTCCAGGCAACCTCATGGTTAAAGGTGCATAAGCAGTATGCGCTTGTCTCATGTAATTCCTGGGGGGATTAAATTCTTGCCTTGATAGAAGCAGCTCCTCTCTGCTCGGAGTAATAGGGGAATCCAGAGAGGTTTTATATTCAGGCATGTTCCTTAATTCATGTCATATCATTGGGGCCTGATGGCTATTTGCCATCTGCTATGAGTGATGATGCCTGCATAGGCCAATCTTCATTTCTTTTACTTTTTATGATCTGTTGTGTTTGTGGGTTCAGATCTTATTTGTGTACACACACATTTTATCAAAGGGTTCCTAGCCAGTATATTCCTGTCTGTTGCTTACCAGAGGTGGGTAGGGAGTTTTGCCTTCTTTTAAAATCTGGAAAATTGGGTTTGCATTAAACCTGAGTGCCTTTGCATATTTATTAAGACTTATAACAAACAAAAGGCTTGTAGCTGTGTGTGTCTTGGAGTAATGCAGATTCCTGTTGCAGAGTTTTTGTGGTTAGATGAGGAGAGTTTGTCTCAAACGTCAATGAGCTATCTGCAAAGTAGGGAACTAGGCTGAACTTCTGGCTACATTATCCCAAGTTCCTCTTACGGCAACTGATAATTTTTTGTGGGAGAGAAACTCAGGAAAGAAATTGGACAGTAAAAAAATCTGCTGCTTTACCAAAAAGGAGACTCTCCTGCAGTCTCGGGTAAAACACCAGCTTGAGGGCTAGAAGTGGACATGTCATGCATATGTTTAGTCTCTTGAAACTGCTCCTCATGTGAAAGCCATGTGGCACCTTCTGTTCATTATCCCTCACCCTTGGCAGTGATACTGGGGCAGTGTCTGCAGGTGAGCTGGGCATACAGTTTCTTTTGCTAAGAAAGAGGTTTTAGTACATTATCTCACATTCTGGCACTGCCCTGTATACTTAACTTTAATGGCAGATTCTGGGCAATAATGTACCCTGTGTTGTGATGTTTCAGTTAAATGGGATTGCATGCAATGGAGACTCAAGGGAGGTTTGGCCTTTGAAGCAACTCTCAGCAGTGTCTTGCTCTGGGCTATCTTGGGAGGGCTGTTAGCCCTAAAGCAGTTTCTGGTTTTACTTGTGGGATCTTAATGGTGACAGCACACATACCCTGCTGCAGCAGGAGCCAGCTCTTTGCAGCAGAGGGGAGATGTGCTGCTTGGCCCTGAGGTGCTAACCTGGCTGGAGCCACACAAGCACCCAGGATCTTCCATCTCTGCTGAGGCCTTCAGTGCCAGTCCCGGGAATGTTTCAAGTCATATGGACAGCTTTGTTCATTGTTTTAGTATTATTTAAAACTGTGCATACTATCTATCTATGTGATTAAAAAAAAAAAAAAAGACTGTTTACACAAAACATTTCGTGTGTGTACTGTAAAAAGAAAAAGGAAAGGATGAAAAATGACATTTTTCTACAACTGTCAGCAGTGACTGCATGTCTGTATCATCATCTACCAACCGTTGTTCCTCAGGGGTCTCCCCGCCATTCCTGTGATCCTGTCAAAAGCATAGGGACGCAAGTGAATCCCTGTACAGTCTTGGGAAGAAGGTTTTGTGCCTTAAGAATGGGACCTGCTTCCCTCCTATTTATTGTGTTAATTTATACAGTGATTACCATGGAGATGTCTCTTGTATTTTTTTGTACATAGTTTACTGTTGATTGGTGTAAATAAGTTTTTCTTGTATATTAAGTAAACACGTTTCTGAGCTTCCAGTAAAGATTCTGTTACTGATTTCATTGTGTGAGAGGGCTGCAATGCCCATCTGGTGAAAACCAGCTAATAAAAAACTGTTCTGTGATAAAATGGCTTTATCCTGAGTTGCATCAGAAGTTTAGAGCTGTTCCTTAGAGAGGAGAGAAATGGTAATTGTGATTGTTGTACATTTTGTAACATTTCTTTGCATTGGTTTGATTGGCACAGAGTGGAAGACATCATGTAGTTTATTTTTACTATCTATGTATCTGCAGACATCAAAAGAAAAGATGTTTTAAACATGGTGGTTCTACTGCTGCTCCTCCTGATCATAGCTCCACTGTCTGGAAACCAACCGGTAGATGGGGAGATACTCTCAGAAACCCAGCATGGTGTTTGTTAGTTACCTCCATGTGCTTGTAGACCTCTCATGAGGTGGTGTGGTGGAACCATGTCTTCCTGGTCAAGGTGGTGCAGTGCCATGATGAGAGGGGAGCAGCTGTTGCTCTGCTGCACTTGGGCTCCTGTGCATTCAGGTTTT
>JBCJKH010060392.1:0-32896 GCA_039877255.1 Loriculus beryllinus | reverse complement strand
TTCTCCTATTTTCATGCCCCCCCCAGTTTTCCCCACTGCCCCCATGTTTGTCCCCCATTCTCCCTACCCCCTCCCCCCCATTCCCCCCCCTTTCCTCCAGGATACAGTTATCGAGGGGCCGTGGCCCGCGGGGGGGTGGGGGGGGCAGGTCCAGCAGCACCAGACGGGCCCCCCCCGAGTGCCGCCCCAGCACCTCGTTCAGCCGCTCGGCCGCGTGCATGCGCCGCACGTTCCCCCTGACAGCAGGAACCACAACAACCGGTCAGCACTGGTACAACCGGTCAGCACCAGTACAACCGGTCAGCACTGGTACAACCGGTCAGCACTGGTACAACCAATCAGGCTGGTACAATTGGTCAGCACCAGTACAACTGATCAGCATGGTACAACCGGTCAGCACCGGTACAACCGATCAGGCCTGGTACAATCGGTCAGCACCGGTACAACCGGTCAGCACTGGTACAATTGGTCAGCACCGGTACAACCAATCACCACCGGTACAACCGGTCAGCACTGGTACAACCAGTCAGCTCCAGTACAACCAGTCAGCTCCGGTACAATCAGTCAGCACTGGTACAACCGTTCAACACCGGTACAACTGGTCAGCACCAGTACAACCGGTCAGCACCGGTACAACCGGTCAGCACCAGTACAACCAGTCAGCTCCAGTACAACTGGTCAGCACAGGTACAACCGGTCAGCTCCGGTACAACCGGTCAGCACCAGTACAACCAGTCAGCACTGGTACCACCGGTCAGTTCTACTACAACCAGTCAGCACCAATACAACCCAGTACAACCTGTTGGAACCAGTACAACTGGCCAGCACCAATGCAAGTGGTCAGCACCAGTACAACTGGTGGGAACCGGTACAACCAGTCAGCACCACGAGTCCCCCACATCTCTACACGCCCCCATGTCCCAAACCCTCTCTGTGCCCCCCAAACCACTATGGGATGGTGCTGCCCCAGTACAGCCCACAACCCCCCACGTACACCCCAGTGTGGTCCTGAGCACCCTCCCAGTGCATCCCAGTGTGGTCCTTAGCACCCTCCCAATACATCCCAGTGTGGTCCTGAGCATCCTCCCAGTACATCCCAGTATGGTTCTGAGCACCCTCCCAATACATCCCAGTGATGTCCAGTGATAGGACAAGGGGCAATGGGTGTAAACTCGAGCATAGGAGGTTCCATGTAAACATCAGGAAAAACTATTTTACTGTGAGAGTGACAGAGCACTGGAACAGACTGGTCCCTTCCAACCCTTGGGATTCTGTGATTCTGTAATATGTATGACATCTGTCAACAATTCTCAAGAGTGATGCACATAGATACACGCATTCCCCACCTGTCTAGGGGGAAAATGTGATGCTAGACCCTTTGAATCTGGGCGAAGACATAAAGAAATATTGTTCTCTACCACAGCATCTTTTAGACCCCATGCTGGATGCCAGCAGCAATAGCCAAGCTGTATAACATGCACTGTTTCACTAGAAAGAGTGGAATTGGGCCGGTTTCAGCAGGACCAACAGAAATAGCAGCTTTCCTGCCACAGGAGACACCTGCACTTTACTGCAGCGAGTAATGCTCTTTGCTATTGTTTGGAGTAGCTTTTATTTAACTTCTGCTTCTTTCCAAGGATACAAATTTCCACCCTGAGAAGCCCAAGGGATGTGCAAGTAAATCAACTAATCCGGAGAAATGGACAGTCATGTATTCAGGACTCACGCTGCTTGGGAACCATAAGACGATCAATAAGATGCTCCTAAGGGATTATGTCTCTTACCTCTCAGTGATTTTTGTGGTGATCCTGACACTTGCTTGGAGAGGTGGCATTTAATCTTTAAACTGCTGACAGAACTGAGGTCTCAAGGTGAAACTCAGCCATATGCTGAGTAGCAAATATTCTTACTGGTGCACATCCTACCACCTGCTATGACTGCAGATGACAAAGACAGAACATGACCACGATGGGAATGATCAGTAACCACTGTTCTTTACAGTATCAGGCTAGTTAACATTTACTGCTGTGCTTCCTCCCAGCTTTTCCAGGCAGAGGAAAGTCATGTCCCTGTATTAGCTCCTAAGTGCCAAAATGCAGAGAAGGCACAGAGAAAGGGGAGGTAGTTTGCATTATCTAATGTTCATAGAGTCAGCCTGCAGTGTATAAACTGAGACAACAGCAAAGACAGTAATTCCTATCTCTGGACTGAGCTGCCTCTCACCTCTCCACTTTAGAATGAACCCCCACCCAGAACAATAAGGAACAATAATGTTGCTTGCTTATGCTAAGTTCGGTTTTTCAAACTGGAGCTGGAATGATAGATATGGGAGTAGATCATATCTACAAAAATATCCAGAAAGCTAAAACTACAGATAATCCGTTTATTTAAAAAAGAAAAAAGGTTTCCAAGAGAGGTAGACATCTCATCACCAGCCTTCTTTAACTAACTCTTTCCTGGAGGTGTCTATAGGTCACATGAGAAGCCAACCTTAAGCACACACATCTTTTCTAAATCTGATTTGGTATCTAAATTTCAGATGCTGAAACTCAGGTGTTCCTGCAGGGAAAGTGGGATTATTTCCATTCCATAACCACCATTCACATGGATTATCCTCACTCTGTCACTATTACTAGAAACTGTAGTTGGAAATCTTGCCAAAATCCAGCACTGTGCTAGTTGAGGGTACATATACTGCTACAAGTCAATAACCTGCGGGACTACTGGAACCAGCACAGAAGAGTCTTCCAGTTTGATCTGCTTCAAAGAAAGTGTCTACCTACACTTCTGAGAAAGGATCCAAAAGCCCACAAGGCAATAAACCCAGGAGGCATCTTGCATAGATATCCATCAGGTTTCTATTCTTAGAATGACTCTAGCATAAAATGTTCCCTAGTTTGTCTTGCTGATGAAGATAGTTCTTAAAACTGGACGTGATGAAAGATGCCATCACAGAAAAAGTGTTATCTAGGGTGCCCAAGGGGGCACAATCAGTTTGTGTGAAAACAGCATGTGTTACAGTGTATAAGCAAGCAACAGCATTATGCTCATGAGTAATATGTCTCCAAGAATCCAAGCAATATCTCCTGAAGTAGCCCAGCTCAGTTACTCAAGGGGTATGGAAAGTACTGATGATTGCATTTACCAGTGAGGACATTTTCCAAAATGTCCAAATGACATAACTATCTAATTCCCATTTTCAAATTTGAACTAGACACACGTGATGAATGTGAACAAGGTGTAACATTCATCAGACTAAATTTACTATCTAACAACTAGGCATTTCAGCAAAACTAATTATTTGGGTTCCCTCTGTAGCAAAAGCAGAGAAACAGAAACATCCAGAGGGCAATTCAGTGGGTCTGATCACAAGTGGGTGATACTACTCACTCATTACTCTGCCAGATGGATGCATATCTCTTCTTGCTCAGGTTACAGCATGACCTCACTGGAGCATGCTGTTGATTCATGTTTCTCTCTCTGACTGCGAAAGGATCCCAAACAACAAGCTGTGCTTAAATGCTTATCTTTTCTATGAATAAAGTTAAACGAGATAGGCCCACCCTCCTTTTCTATCACTGTGTTAAAATGTTTCACTACAAAAGAAACAGAGGCAGCTATTCTAGAAAAGGGATTTTAGGAGATACTAAGAAGAAATCCTCCCTTTAGCGGTTTTGAAATTGAAATAAGAAGAATAGATATTTCAACTCTTTTGGCACGAAAAGTTGATAACAGCGTGGCACTTTTAAAGAACTCGGAGATGACAAGACCGATACTCCAGAAGTGATTCTTCAGTCTCATCTTGAAAATTTCCTGACAAGGAAAAATCAGAAATACTGCTTTTCATTCCCACTCACCAGGAAAAATGTCAAGAAGCATCAACTTTGGCAAAACCAGAGCTTCCAAGCCCCAGCAAAGTCAAAACCTACAGCCAGCACTGTCACAGTGCAGAGGCAGCTCCTTAGAAGGAATTATTCTGCAAGTTGGACTGTGCAGTTCATTTACATATGCAACATGGCAGAAACCTTGCAACAAGCAAAGAAGACTTGATACTAGCTAGTCTAACCCAAGATCATGAGAGTTGTGGTCAGTGGGCTGAATTCAAGCATATGGGGCATTGGAAATATCACAAGCAACATGAGCTGAATAAAAGCAGACATGGGATGACCATATATGCCCAAGCAGAACTCGTCTGCAGCTCTTGAGTACTCCTGGGTATACCGCCCATCTCCCATAACATTCTGAAGAAAATCTTGCTTTGCCTTCACTTTCTAGGGAAAAAAAAAAAAAAAGCATATTTTTGCTGGAAACAGCAAATCTATAAATTTGGTAACTAGGGACAGGAGCAGCTTGAAGAATGGCTGCTTGAAAAACTTACTGTAAAATGCCTCTCAGAAACAGGCAGGATTTATCCTAGAGGAAATAGAAGAAACTACTCCCTCTGGATGCTCTCTCTGCAGCCAAGGTTGTATAGAAGGGGGTGAAAAAAACCCAGCAGCTCTGCATGTCAGGTCTTCTCTCAGGGGTATGGTGGGCAATGGAAGGGCAGGTGAGGGTAGGAGCAGCACAATGATCCTCTATTGCTAGTCATAGTGACTGCCGACGACCTGGGTTAGTCTGGCCTCTTGCCTCCTGTCTGTGCCTCCAGACAGCAAGGTAGCTAGAGAGGCACATAAATGCAGTGCTTCAGTTGGCGTTGGAGTCTACCCCATGCTGTCACCACCTCCTGTGTGGTAAGGCTTGGCTCTGTCCCCAGAGGGATGTACCAAGATAGACAAGAATGACAAAATGCCAGCAATAAAGCCTTCCAACATCTCCTTACTATTGTAATTGGAAAAGAGAGTGGTTATACGTTCCCTCAGTCCTCGATTTTCTTGTGGATGACATCAGGTTTTAATGAGAAATAGATGCTCACATGACAACTCACACTCTTACCTTTCCACAACACAACCATGTGGATTCACATCTCCAGTCAAAACCCACATTCCCTCCTGTTCCTGTACAGACACCAAAGCAAATAATAAATGCACCAGAAACACCACAAGAGAAGGCCTCTCTCTTACCCCATTTCCAAGGAGCATCTTCCCAGAAGAGTCAAAGGCTGAGGTTTCCCTTGGTATACCTCTTCTTAGTGGTGCCCAGCACATCTTCAGCATTGCTACCTATGTACAGCCCACCATACAACACACAGCATCTGACTTTCCTTCAGAAACAGCATGAAGAATGAGTGAAACCCCCTTCCTGGCTCTGCAGGTCTTCTGCCTGTACCAAAGAGCCAACATTACTCACTTCTCCTCCCTCTTTCACCTTCTTCTTAAGAGAAAAACTCCATACATTACTCTAAAATCAGGACTAATGTTGCACAGAAGAAAGAGTCAGAGGGATAGCACACACGGACACAAAAAAGTGCTGCTTCACTTTTCTAACACAGAATGAGTGACTTGTAAAGCCCCTACAGATTAGCCACAGGGACAGCCGCAGTGACAAAGGCGGATGTCTCACTGCACAGACCTCACGTGCTGGTCCCACTGCAGCACACTGCTGGCCAGGACGTATCTCCAGCCCCTGCCAGCAGAGGTGACGAACGGCAGGAATCATGACAGACTGCCGTGTCCCTGCTCTGTCCCTGTCCCTTCCTCAAATCCAACCTGGAGCATCCTGGAGGAAGCCCCATCTGCTTCTCATTCCAGACCATGTCATGTCATAATTATTCCTAATTATGCCTCATTTAGCTTGATATGTACCAGATTGGGAAAGAAGCCCTGGTGAGAGCGAGCATCTTGGACGGCTGCAGCAGCGAGGCGAGGTGAGAGGAAGTGTGAAGCAGAAATTAATGAGGACGGATGCGGGGCCCCGCAGGCACAACCCTGCAGGGGAGGCGCAGTGCGGGGCTGGCAGTCCGGACGGGCAGCAGCGCCCCGAGGCTGGGCCCGGCCCCGGCCCCGGCCCCGGCCCCGGCCCCGCTCCGCTCCTCCCTTACGGGCTGGCGCTCGTCGCATCCACTGCCGCCCGCACGGTGGCGCCCGCCGCACCTCGGTGGCGGCGCGGCCCTGCCCCGTTGCAGCTCCGGGGCACGCGTGAGTGCAGCGCCTTTCTCCGCCTTGGGCAGAGGGGCTGCGGGTGCGTCCTGATGGAGGGGTGGGCAGTCCCGGACCCTCCTGCCTATCAACAGCTCACTGACCGCAGAAGAGAGGCTCGGAGTGCCCTTCTCCCCTGCTCCCACCCCAGGGTCCCACCAAGTCCCAAGTGGCCAGCTGGTCTGATGGCATAAATTCATCCTGGTCCACTCCTGCGCTGCAAGGGGACACACGCAACAGGTCACTACAAAATTAAAGCTGCAAAAGTAGCATTACCAAGACACTGGTTAGGGGCACAGCATTTTCCAGCTTCCGGATGGAAAGCCTACATAAACGTTTTTTAATGGGTGCACATGTACTGCAGGAATGCTCCACTCCCTATTTTTCCACACAGCAGCATCGCCTGCAGATGCCCAGGTATGCGCAGCACCCTCAACTGACACACCGGAAGACATACTGAGTTCAAGGCAAGCTGATCCTCAAACACAGGTTCTGGGAATCTCATGGATCCACCATGGACCCTGCCCGACACTTCTTCATCCTTGTGCATCAGCCATAGGTGGAGGCTGAAATGCCACTTGCTAACATGTGGGGACCAGCAGCAAGTAAAGCATGAGAAGGTGTAAACCCAGCAGGGATGCTGCTCAACAGAGGTTCCTTTGAAAGGGACACTTGCTGCTCTGCACCTCTCAGGTGCCTGCTCTGCATAAGAACAGTGAGGAATTCTGCTTCAAAGGCAACTGTATAAGAGCAGCATCACTGTGACCTAGTCAAAAAGACATTTTGGGGCAGAGGGAAATTAAACAGCTTGGGGACAAAACATGAAGAAGTGGCATCTTCACATGCACTGCTTAATTTCTCGAAAACAAAACAACAAAAAACAAAACAAAACAAACACACACAAAAAAAAAAAAAACCAACAAAAAAAACACCACACCAAAAAAACCCACAAACAAAACAACCAAAAAAAACCCCAAACCCAACAACTTCATTTTTGCTTGGATCTGAGCTCCTGCAGCTAAAATGGCTGTTGGGAGAGCCAGCAATCCACTGCATTCAGCAGCAAGCTGCATCTCTGAGCTGATGCAGGCATTGCATCTGCAAAGCCACTAGCCCTCCCCTCTGCCTCTTTTTCCTCCTCAGAATCCACCTCATGAAAATCCCACCAGAGAGGCAGGCCTGCCTGCAGCCTGTTTTCTCCCGGCTCACTGCTCTCCTGTGCAGCGGGAGAGGGTCACATTCCAGAGGGAGGGAGGCAAAGCCACCTGCAATGCAAACAAACAGCTGCTATGGGAAAAAGCTGGGCAGTGAAGGAAGGATGATTTACTGACACAGGCTGAGCCAACATAAACACTTGTGATACAGGTGTCTGTGCTCTAAGAGATTGCCTGACTTCATTCAACTGTTTTGCAAACTGATTTAGTTAAATCTATATAAAACCAGTGTTTAAAACAACCTCAGTGTTTAAAAAGTCATTAATAAAACATATCACCCTAAAACAAATACAGATTATGCAGGCTTTCTTTTTGCTGACAGGATATAACCTTTCCCTCCATGTTTCTTTTTCCCTCTGTTCTTTCCTTTAGAGGTTGTACATTCTCCTGTGCCATGACTGTCCCTTTCTTTCTGTACTGTACAATAATAGGGTTGTCTCTATTCAAAAGGGTGAAAGTCCACTTCTAGCTTTTCTGACTTCTGTGTAAAGTAGAGCTGGAGAGATGTTGGATCATTTTTATATAACCTCCGGTAACATTCAACCTGAAACAATATTTTTAAGCAGATTTTAAGCAAAGTAGTTTAAGCAGGATTCAGCCAGACTCCTTTCATTCTTTCCAAACTGACCTCCCTTATAGTTTGTAGTTATTTAATCACTCTGAAAAGATGTTCTTATTTTTCTTGTTTTCAGCAAGGTCACTTTTTTAAAAGCAACATTTGTATTTTTCAGTGTTTGTAAGTCCTATTCCAAAATCACCTAAATCGAGTCTTTAGCTGTGTCCAATATTAACTGTTTCAAAATCCCAGGATCTTTCTGCAAGCTTGCCCCAAATGCCCAATTAGTTCAATCTCCTTCACCCAAACCCCTTCATTTTTTTAAACAAATACATGATAGAGTTATAAAACAACAAAAATAATAAGACAAAATTACTGTACTCCTAGTAGAAGTCACCAACATCAGGACTAGCATACGTCAATCCTTCCCCAGACACATCCTCTTTAGTGATCTTTGTTTCATCCAGAGGAGGAGCTTTGGCAAGTGAAAACAATGCATTGAGGGTGTTGAGGAAGACTTCATGCATCAGGTGGGCAGTTCTGAAGAGTTAGGAAGGGCCTGGGAGGTGGGTACAGAAGCAAGGCTGGCTGAGGCTGGTCTGCAGAGGTAATAGGAAACACTTAATCTCTGAGCCAGCAGTGTGACAGCTACAGGCTCTGGTTGAAAGGGGCCAGCAGTGCTGAGTTGGGATGGAGTAGCTGGAGGATGCACCTCTGACTAGGACTCTGGTTTGGTGGGCAGAGGGACATCTATTGCCTGCTCCTACTGCAGTCAAACTGCACCCACAGACAGCCTCCCTCCTGCCTAGAAAGCACACTGACCTCCTGCTCCATGCCACACAGCTCTTCTGCTTTATACTCTGGAAGACGGACAGCCCCAGAGCACAGCCTCATGGCACGTCACTGTTACAGGGCACACCGAACCCTCACGTTGCTGCCCTCTGAAGAGCACAGACCTCCACCTGGGGAAACCAGTGTGCATACAGCATGTCCTGGGAAAGGCTGTCACCCACATGCTCCCTGCTGTTCCAGATTCCTGCTCTTTATCAGTCCCAGAGCCCCTTTCCACTGCAAGATGAGGCTGCAGACTGGCTCTGGTGCCAGTGCAGGGGTTATCTTCTAACAGCCGTGCCAGTAAGACTGTTCTGCTCCAAAAGAAACATTCAGAGAAAGCCTTATGTACATTTGGCAGGGACCATAGTCCAGAACCATCCAGCCTGGTGACATCGCTGGAGGCCTCATGGGTAGACAGTCCAAGCCAGGATTTGTGAATGTTTACCTTGACATCCATTTGGATACACTCCAAGTGTAGACAAGGGATTTAGATATACAGATTATTTGCCCTCATGGCACCAACACACGAACACAACTACTAGGAAGATTAGAGACATTCCATCTGCTTAAACTGCTCCCCTTTTCCTGCCAGCACTGATTGCTGATAACTCTGATGATGAGGATTTAAGGCCCAGTGCCACTAACTGTGACTGGCACCAGGGTGATGACTGCATTTCCCATGGGACCACCCTCCTAGCTCTGTGCTTTCCATTTCTGCTCATCTCACTGCAGTAGCCTCATCTCTGCTGGTGGGGTTCTATACCTCAGCCCCCAGCAGCAGTCCC
The DNA here is from genome assembly GCA_039877255.1 of Loriculus beryllinus. Classification (NCBI taxonomy): domain Eukaryota; kingdom Metazoa; phylum Chordata; class Aves; order Psittaciformes; family Psittacidae; genus Loriculus; species Loriculus beryllinus. The sequence continues at coordinate 23,430 of JBCJKH010060392.1, read as the reverse complement.
CAACAGCTCTCTTGCAAGGCACTGGACAAAACTGTAGCAAAAAGATGGTTCTTGCCTTTCTATTTGGCTGTTTAACCAAATTGAGATGGTTCAGATCATGAGAAAAAACAGCAGACAACAGAAAGAATTACAAGAAACGGAGATCTTAGTTGTCCTCAGACGATTGCGAGTTGTTATGCTAGTTTTATTCTTACTTTGAAATGTCACCTCTTTGTGCTGTGGCCAAAAATAGTTTTAGTTCATGCTGGAAAAAAAGGAGGCTTTGACCAAAAGTATCTTTACTAAGCTTTAACTAAACCATTTGTTATCAGTAATTACTACAAAATAAGAGACACTCTGTTCAGCCCTGCATCTATGGGAAGAAACACAATAAGTAATTATGAGTTTGCAGTGCAATTACATAATGGTTTAGTCTCAGGCACTTTCCTTGATGGTAGACAATTCTGTCACTAAGCTGTGAACTCAGAATGTGGTTTAGCACTTTTGGCTCCATGTGTCATTTGGACCTGGGGAGCAAAGCCTTCTATGACTTTAAGGGCACACTTTTGTCCTGCAAGCATGTTCCACAGGCTCTGTGGGAATTTCACCAATGCTGAATCCATCAAAACCTATTTTCTAGCCCAAGTTACAGCCTCCTAACCAAATAATGACTTAGCTCAGCCTGACTCTGTTTGAGAGCACAGATAAGAATACAGCAGAAACTAATCTTCCTGGGAGGCAGTCACACATATATGCTGTGCTATTGCACTCTTAAGCCTTCCAGCAGTGCACTCATTGAGCTCTGGTAATGTTCTACTCTCACCCTTGTCCCAGAGTGGGCCAATTGTTTTAGATGATGGGGAGTTAGTGATGATGGCTGATGAGTGGTTTAGGGCATGTGATCTCATGCTACCAAAGACTAGCAATTTGAATCATAGGAACCCCTTCCTTTTATTCTTCTCTCTTTCTCCTGCAGGCCCAACACCCATTAAGACTGGTTATTGTTTATCTGCTCTCTTGTGATCCCATCTCGGTATCTCAGCATCTCAGCTAGGAGATCCAGATCCCATTCTTATTCTTGGCAGGTAAATGTAGTAACCCTGTGCATTCTCTACTGCTTTTTGTCCTAGCTTATTCTTTTGATGGGTCAGAAGATGCCCTCAGTGCTATCCAAACCCCTGCTGTATTCAAATAAATTGCCTTTTTCTTTTTTTAATCTTCTAGAAAACACTGTTTGCCCTCTAGGGCTCACAGCTATTCCCAAACTCTCAGAAGCAACAAAACCCAAACGCACTAAATCCTTTGCAGTCAGCTTAGCAGGTAAAAACAAAGGTACCCAAAGCTGTGCTTGTAGAAAGGCACAGAAAGAGTGCAGAGAAGAATAATGTTTATCTGAAGTGCAGCCCTGAAGGCAGAGGGAATGTACCATGATGACCACCAACATGAGACCCTTTTCTAGGCTTTTCACAAAAGTTTTCATGAGACAGGAGTCATCTGTGGGTCATAACGGAAGAGCTATGGTGGGACATGCATTGTTCAGATGGAAGTGCGGGACTTGTTAATGGAATGGACTGTGTGAGGAAACAGGCAGCTGCACTGCGTAGTTAGGACCATCTCTAAAGCTCAGTGCTTAATTGCTCCTATATCTCTTCTTTCATCTGTTGTTTTATTCAACAACTGAGACTCCAATAAGTAAGTACACTCTATGCAATGAAGAAAAGAGGCTGGGGCTTCAGGTTTCACAGCAGAGGCTGTAAGGCATTGAAACTGCAGAGATGGAAATCATTGCTGTGAAAGCACATTTCATCACTTTCTTCCTATGAGTGGAAATCCTTACACCTCCTATTTCCTCACCCCCAATACCCTAAGTGACATTCAACTGCATTGTGTAACAGGGGAAAACTTCATCTGCAAGACAGGTCCATGGTAGCAGGGCATCTTCCTCACACTTAGGGAGAGCTCTTGGGCACAGGCAAAGGAGCATTGCATCACACAAAGCAAATTGCTGTTTCTGAGTTAGATCATCATAGAAAGCTGAAGCCTCAAATGACAGAGATAAGGAATATGAGGGATGGATGGCAGAAAGACAATCAGTTGAGATGAGAGAACAATTTTATGGGTTGTTTTTTGTTCGGGTTTTGAAGAATAAGAACATTGCACTTCCAGAATATGATGCACAGTAAATGCTGAAAGGCCAAACAGAGGAAAAAGGGGAAAAGTCCCTGAAAACCTTCAATGCGTTATTGAAATATGAAAAGGAAAAGGTTTTGTTTCCATGGCAACGAGTCCTATAGTGATTCTGTTGGAGCAATTTACCAGAGAAAGAGGACTTTCCCTGTTAGGAATGCTGGTGAAGTGAAAGATAACTAGAGAGACCCCTTCTCTCAACTGGGTGCGTTTGCAAATATTCCACTTGATGTATGTAAGTGCTCAGATGTTACACAGCCCTCAGAAATGGGTGTCTCATAGATGACAGAGAGTGAGCTCCTGGGCATGTGTAGGTGACTGTCACAGGCCAAATGTCTGTAGAGGTTTGAGCACCTTGTGGCTTTTTGCCCTTCCACCATGCTTCTTCGGTGTATGAATAAGACCTGCAGTTTCAGCAGAGAAACTTCAGAGTTAACATCCTTCCTGACTGCAGATTTCGGATTATGAAGTTGCAGCTCTCTTCCCAGATAAGAGGACTTTGTTCCCATCTGTCTCCTCCCATTGCCTGCATACATATATGTCAAAGCTGAGGTGCTCCATGGCAGCTGTTTTGCCACAGCACCATGTCATGAAAGACTTCAAGAGAAAAAAGGAATATGAAACAGGAGAGGGAACTTATGAGATACAGAATATACTGATATAAGAAGAACTGGAACAGGACTCCAAGCATAGCTTTCATCCTCTTGCAAAGAGCATCATTAGATCATCACTTACTAAAAATAATCATCTTTAATACTGAAACTATCTGTATAGGGTACGGTCATGCTCAGAAGCTCAAAGAGAAACTGTCACACATTTTATAAAGAAACTCATTTTTTCCAAAGAACTTAAAATCCAAGTGGGTAAGAGAAAGATTTAGATATCTGTATTTTGAAAGTGGGAGGGAGGGGTGAAGTGTAAGAGGTTAAAACACCTTGTCTGAAGTTACACTGGAAGTTTGTGACAGAAGTGATTGAGCCTACAGTTCTTGACCTCCATCCAAACATTTAATGATACACATATCTGCAGAGCCACATTTCCAGTTGAAGAACTCAGCAGATGCAGCTCAGCATAATCATGACCCAGCATAATCATACAGGTGCAATAAATGCAGGCAACAGAACAGCTCCATGGCTATAGGGATGTGGCAGACACTCCTCTGCCCACCATGGTTTTAACAAAGGTATTTTCCTCCCAAACTAGAAAGAGCACCAACTAAACAAAATGAAAAATAACACAGCATGCTTCAGCCATAACAGCATATTACACAGGGGAAGCAGGAGAGTATTTACCAGCTGGAAGATGTCTCCACACTGATCAGCTGCAGTATAGTCACTTAGGGCAGCGAGAAACCACACTCTTCTGTATGTTAAGGGCTGGACTCTGAAAGGACATGCTAGGCAAACCTTTTGTTGGACAGGTCTATCTGCTGTGCTTCCTCTTCTTCTTGCTTCCACTTGGCTAACTTTTGGGAGGGGAAACATGGGGAGGAGGGAAGTGGAGAATGAAGTGTGCCAATCGCTAGAGAAAACAAGTACATGTCCTCTCAGGTACCAATGCCAGGATCATTAGCAACAGGTGAATGTTACAAAACTGTGCTCCGCGTGAGCCATCTTAGCACCTCTGCATCCTGAAGGGAAAAATGTACATAGGTGTTAGGGCCTGCACAGCAGTTTCCTTTCCTTTCTCTGGGGAAGGAGCTGGCAGTAAATGTCAATCACAGCCTGAAACTGGCAAAGCACTTCTAGAAAGCAGACCGGACAAAGACCAATGGCCATAGATAACATCCTCCCATTGTTCTCTGCAATTTTACATTGTAATGCTTCCCCTCCTTAGTGCTACAGGCTGGCATCCAGCTCTTTTTTTATCCCACATAATCAAGTGCCATTCACTCACCCCTGACAAACCATAAGAGCAAAATCCATGTGGCATCTTGTCCATTCCAGTTTCATGTTCTGCTCCAGTTGCCTACCATGGATTTTTCTTGTATGCTCTCAGAATACACAAAACCTAGACATCTATACCTATGTGTGCACAAGACTCTAGCCTCCATCAGCCTCATATCACTAAAGTGATAGATAGATATAGATAGATATGACATTACCCACCACATTACCAAAGAGGTAGATTTCTTTACCTGATCAGGCAGCAGAGCAGCACGGTGGCCATTTCAAAAGGTGCAGATTTATGAGCCAACTATGTCTTTTTAATTTCTTTTCCTTGCAATATTCTCCATGTAGAGTCAGAGAAAACCTGCAGGGTTTTTGTGCAAGGCTCCTCTGCAACTTTCTGCAAAGCTGCAGGAAGCCCTTAGAGGTATGGCAGTGACACAGGGACAGTCACAACAAGACACAATGCAGGACTCAAAGAGAGCACAGAGACTCAACAAACGCAAAAGGACTGAATATTCCACAAACAACACAAAGATGCTGTAAGTGATCTGCCCCACAGCTCACCTCAGATCTCCACATTTAGGCATAGGTAGCACATCCTCCTGGGCCCAACTCAGGCAGTTCACATTAGAGTTCGACATGCAGGACTCTGGAGCACAGGAGAAACAGCAACTGGAATAACCCTGAGCAGACGGGGAGCATGGCTTCCCTATGAACACCCCCCCGGCATACAGTCTTTCCTAACTCAACACTGAGGGTATCCCAACTGGCTGGCTTCAAATTAATGTAGCACTGTGATTCTTATCTGACCAGTACTAAATTATTCCTTCCTATTGCCTGCAAAAGTTAGAGAAGCATAGGGTCCATCTGAATATTTTGTGGTTTTACATAGCCCACAGGCTGCTCTATATACAGAACTGGTACTTTATGTCCAGCTCACGCTAGTGATGCACGCTAGACTGGAGACCATATCAGGAGTGGGATTCAATGTACAGCCTTGCACACAGCCTGCCCTAGGGGAAAAAGAGTTTTCATTAGCTCCTATCTGATAGAGGAGCTGCACCCATCCCATAATCATCTCTCCTAGTACAAGCTAATAAGTGGGCAGAGAGCTCAGTGCCTTCTCCCTTCTGGGAAGACACCCCACTCACAGCTGTGTACCTAGATAAAGCACCAATAGACTATGGATGTGAGGCAGAAAATCATTCCTACAGTTCCATTTACAAGATAATTTATAGCATCTGCTTCTGAATTCAGACAAGAGCAATGCTGCAGCCTTTCTAACCTGCTGCTCTTGTTGCATGGTTGTCACCATCTTCTGGCTGTTCTGGAAGCTTCTATGAAAGGGAAACACATTAAGGAACCTCAGGTTGGCTACTAACAGACACTTGTCCAGATTGCAATAGAGATCATAGCTTGTTTGGTTGCCTGCAGTCTCAGAAGAGGAGTCAAAGACTGAAATAGTGTGACAGTGATGGTATTCCTGCTGTCACCCAGCAGTGCTGGAAGGATCAGCAGTCAGGTGTAGGAGGCAAAACAGGCACCATAGTCTCTCTGGTCTCACATTAGTAATCATAGTAGAAATGGCATTTAATGTGCCAAGGAAAAGTGACTCAAATGTGTTTTTCCTGTGTCATAATCCCAAAATGGGAAATCCTCTTTGTGAACCTGCCATACATTGCCACAGTGCACCAGGACACCCTAATCCTTCAATCACAAAATCTTTCAAGCCTTAGCGGTGTGGTGTGGGATTATACTCTCCTCTTGCCTATACCTGGCTGACTGAGGCAGAGATTAGCATCTCTCCCTTGCAGCATATGCCTGTCTCTTTTACACTTTCTCCTGTACACTTCTTCCTCAACCATATCACAGTTGCCAGCTCTCTGTGAAAACTGAGTTTCTTGCCTGCAGTTGGACCCCAGTTCCTACTGACAAAAGGTAGGGAACAAGGTGCTACTCCACTTCAAAATAATAAACCCCAGGGTATCTCTCTGGTCATACCTAGTGCCCACTCAAAAGACAAACAAACAGAGAAGCAATCCAGCCTGCCATGGTAAACACACTTTTGGAACCTGACACCTTTCACTTGGGTATCTTTAAGTGTAGGGGGAATTGTCCTTTGGAGGTCTGAGTATCCATGGCCTGGACACTGGATTTACAGAAGATGTGTCCCCCTTTCTTCACTAAAAAATTGGCTTAACCTCTTTGATGCACAAGGATAGCACAAGCCCTGCCATGTGGGCTGAGACATGCTGAGGTAAGTTGTGGTTCACACCAGGATTCAAGCTCTGCCTGAGCCTCTCAGGCAGAGCTGCCCAGTCCTGGCTCTCCTGCGGTCAGTGCCTCCTGCCAGTGAAGGAGCAGACAGCAGCAACTGCTGCCATGCTGCAGGACGCTCCTCATAGCACTCCTGCTGCCATTGGCCTTCCCTCCAAGAGCCCATCTGCTCCTCTTCCTCTTCCCACCCCCCCATCTTATGCAAAGTAGCTCATTAGTCCCATTAGCAGCCAAGCACCATCTCTGATTGTTCATCAGTGATTACTTTGTCGACCTCCCTCACTCCTGTTGAGCCTCATTAGCGCTGCTAGGAAGCAAGGGAGCTGTTGGGATATTTATAGGAAGGATGGGGTGTCCTTTACACTTTGTTGCTGTCTAATATCCTTTCTCCACTCACCACGTCTCCTTATCCCAGACCTCTCCAGAAGCCTCCTCTTAGTATGGTTGTTATCCAGGGGGTATACTGAGACTGGGAAGGACTAGACTGGTGATTTGGAGACAGGGAAAGGAGGAAGGAAAGCTGGGTATCTGTAGCAGCCCACAGATGAATGCAAAGAGATCATCATGTGCACACATCCATTTTGGGGATGTGTGTGCCCCAGCTTCAAGCATGGCAACCTGCACGTGTGGTACTGTGTCAGAGACTAGATGTGAATGTACCTTCATGCAGGACATCCACCTCCCTGCCTGTAAGCCGATGGAGAGCTGTACCATGCTCCCAACAACCTCACAGGGAGTGACACCCTTGGTTACTTACAAGAATATTTTTTCATCTGCACTTCATCATGGAAGCAACTAGACAAAGACTAATCATTCATTCTAATACAGGAAAGAATAATGGTTCTGACAGCAGGAGATAGCTTCTCTGGGAGGAGAAGAGAAAGTGTGGGGAGGAGGAGAAGGTTGAAGAAAAATCACAGAACAAGGAGAGGAGGAGGAAGGAGGAACAAAATCCTAAATCAGTTACCTAGTACAGACACCTTTATGACTTCATAAATGGAATATGCTTAGTGTCAGCAATTTGTGCCTTACAGCATCATGAGGATACTTCTCCCTAGTCAAAGCCACAGGCCCCATTTGTACCAGCAGTCAAACCGGGTGACATTTTAACACCGCTTTTCATCTCAAGATTGCATCTTCCTTCCAAAGGGTCCCAAGGAGGTTTTAGAACCTTTCCAGACACATAATTCATGTCTTGCAGCACTGAAATGGAGCCCATTCCTGATAAGGATAAGCCAGCTCCATCACTGTGCAGGAGTTTTGCACAGAAAGCATTGACAGCTCCTGTGTCCTTCTGAAACCACGCAGTACGCATGTGCATGAGGAGGGGGATTTCAAGGTAGCAGAATGCAACCGCTAAGTATGGACGCTGGCCAGGAGCTGTAGCCAACTCCTCAGCTAATATGTAGGTTAGCACTGGGGAGCTGTAAAAAACAGCACTGATGATACAGAGCGTGACAATCCTCCCTCTGTTTCCCTGGTGGATCACACCCCTACAGGTGGTCAGACCTCTTTGTGTCTGGCGATGGCTCTTGAAAGAGGCTGCAAGCCAAAGTTCTGACATGAGTAGTTGTTCCGGATCAATCACCAAAAAGTAGGGTATTGTTCCAAGTATATTGGACAAAATCCAAGCTTAGGAAATGGCATCACACACTTCCAAGTCCCTCTTTTGGTTTTCAACCAATTCCTACTATTTTCCTTTCCCCTTCAGAATGGTGCCTTGCTGGGAATAGAGACAGCTCCATTCCCACTCTGCTTCTCCCCCGCTCTCTGAATGCCTGCTCCTTGCCCCGGACTGGGATGAGTGAAATGGATTTCTTCCTGGAGACAGTGTACCTACCAGGCTGTGTTACCCTCAGAACTGTCTTGTCCCGTGTCCTGCCCTAGATGAAGAGTCATCCTTGCTCCCCATGGAGATTGGTGCTGGCTGACAGACATGAGGCAAGGTTGGCCTTCACTCTCTGCGAAGTGCTGCTCAGCTTTGTCTTGTAGATCTCACAGAGAATCACATCCTCAACAGAATATGAGCAATGGCCATGTGAGACTTGAGCAGAGCCTTCTATCTCATAAACCTCTCAGGAACTGAACCTTCCCTTCCTCAGCCACTGGACTGCTGCAACAGCAACCCAAAGCTATTGGGGAACATCTGCCCTCCTACACAAATAGAGACCCCTGCCTCTGGCTCTCTAAGTAGCAGGAGCAGAGCTTTTCCTGCCATCTACAGCTGCAGGCCATCGTGCATACAATATTATGTTTGTATATCAACTCCACCTTCTTTATTCCTACATCTCTTCACTTTCAGCTATTTTAATTGACTGCTCTGGTTATGAAGAATCATGGTTTCTAGGCACCATGAGTAATACTTAGCATGATATCACCATTTTCACATCCCAAAGCTGTGCAAACATTAACTAACACTAACTCGAATTAGCTACAACTCACTGGAAAGTAGGTAAGCTTAATATTAGCCCCATTTTTTAGCTGATGACACTAAGACCCAGAAGGCCCAAGTTACTTGTCTCTGGTGTGGAGCTGAGTTCAGCAAAAAGGCCTGCATGAAAATGAGCAAATATGTTTTCTAGGCTGTTTCATCATCCTGAGGTATAATCCTGGTCTCCCACAAAACATACATTTGCCCCATCTGTATCTTAGGAGCTGAGGACAGGATCTCAGTCTGCCATGCCACAGCCCACCTGGAAGTGCATGTGTGATGCTCAAGCAGTTGAGAACCCCTTCCCTTCACCTGGGAGGCTGGTGGTGCCTTCATGTGCTACCATCTCCCCCAGTGCATCCAGCTGGCACACACAATGCCACTGGGCCCTGAGGAGATTTCCTACAGCCACAGTCATGCAATATTAGAGCACAGGCTGCCGCCTTTCTCCCATTTTCCTATCTGAAAGATGTTGGATAAAATAGCAAAAGTCTGTACTGACTGTGCTAAAAGCCATATTATGGGTGGAAAGTGATGCTCTGAAGTCCTGCCCTGGTCCGGTTAGCAATTGCTGGAGAATATGCAGTTTCTAAATACTTTCTTTAAACAACGCATGGCCTTTGTGCAGTAACATTTGAGTTTTAGATATTGCAAGTCACTGCTGTGTTATTCTGCCCCCAGAAACTGCCTGTGCTTTCTTTTCTTTCTTTCTGGATTGTTCTTCTCCACTAAAATCCAAAGCTATCTTTAGTAGTTGAGAATCAGGAAAAGTCTTTCTTCTTCCTTCATTCTTGCTCCTCTGGTTCATAGTAGGCTTTTCAGCAAGGTCATCAGAAATACTGGCTGGAAGGTTGGCTTACGAGACAACTGCTAACTCAGGCAGTTAGTATGCCTCAGAGTCCCCTCAAGCCACTTCTATTAGCAGTAGCCCTCACCTTCACCCCTCCCTGTGTCACCACACTCTTCCATCTGCTCTGCTGCACTACCTTCCTACCCAGAGGTGGCTGCATTTCCCTTGTGGATGCAACTATTGGGGCTCCCTTCACTGCATTGCTTGCAATGGAGCCTGAGCTTCTGGCTGAGTGGTCACCACGTTACAGAACAAGAAGTCAGGATCTCTCTCTTGCAAAATCACTGTGGAAGTTTCTCTGCTTAGTGTTGTGTTTACAAGGACAGGAAAGGTTGGAGAAATATCACAGCTATTGATGAAAACAGTTTTGTCCAATAGTAGGAATGGACAAGAAATATCAAAGGTGATGATTCTTGAGTGGAACTGGATGCCACTCTACAGGCCTCTTTCTTTGTATCTTTTTGCTACTATATAAACCCAGGGTGCACTCAGGTCTGGAGAGCAGTGGGCAGTTCAGGTCCCTGCTCTGCAGGAGGGCAGAGTGTAGTCAGATCGGGCATGCAGAAGATCAGTTAAAATGGCCAGGGAGATGGAGCAGTCAGCTTGAGAGGAGAGGCCAAAATGGCTGGGGTCTTTGCTTTGAAGGATGTTAGCAAGCTGTACAGTCACCAAGGCCATAGGATGATGGGAGCTGGGCTGCTGGGACCACTGCTCTGACTTGGTGAATCATTACGTTTTAGGTCCCACTGGTATCATGCATAGCAGATGTTCTTTCACACAAGCCCAGCCAGTACAGACACATATCACACAAATGAAATTCTGCGGCTGTCCCAGGGTTTTTGGTTTTGCTTACTTTCATCCTGGTCCTTTTGCTGAACTCAGCACCAGCCACCCTCCACCTCCAACCCGGTCACATGTCAGTGTACACAGAGGGCAGACGATGGGACAGGCGGGACCCAGGCATCCTCTAAACACTGGCTCTTTACACAGCCACAAAACTGCTGCAGTGTTATCTATGGCTGTAGCCTTGCACAGCAGGAGGTCTGCTTGAAATCAGCAGGGCTGTAGAAGAGCAGAAGGAATAAAGAAGCCATTTTGCATTCAAGTGGTGAGCATGGGTCCCCACTTTCTGAGAGAAAAAGTGAGTGAGGACTTCACTCATGTTATCTGAGCACCCTGAGGTGCTTAGAGACAGAGGGGAGGATAAAATTGCAGTCACTTCCAGTCTCCCTGGGAAGATGAGCATTGCACCGAGCCAGTAGCCATCTGCCAACTGCGATGAAGGCTTTGCTTCTCCGTATTGCTATAGCCCCATCCTCTTTTCCTCACTAGATATATTTAATAAGCAGTGCTCAGTCTGACAGCTGTCTTGCAGCTCACACATGAGTTCGAGCCAGAGTTTACAGGGAAATGAAGGAAGAACATATATAATCTCTAGAATTTCTCCCTCCTCATTCACAGCCTGCCTTCTCAATATTCCCAGCTCACCTTTGCCTCAAAACTACAGCCATGCATCAGCGCTTGTTCATTCAACATATAGTTTCTGGTGATGGAAGGCATCATATGTGGGAACAGGTGGTGGAGAAAGAAAGAAGCAGAGGAGGAGAGAAAATTATCCCTCCTTCAGTTACATTCTGTATGGAGAGGAAAGCAATGTCAAATTGAGGAGCTTTAAGAATTAATTCAACCACAGCCTTTGGAGAACACACCTACCTTCATGGAGCTGCATATGAATATCCCATATTCTTCATGCAGAACATCCTTTAGGGTTTATCACACTTCAACTCCCTTGCTAGGAACTGGACTGCTCTGCTGTTGCACAAATCTCAACTAATGCAGGAGAGTTCAATGAGAGACCTTACTGAGGGAGATGATTTTATTCTAAACCACTGATTTAATTCACAGTCATTCTTCCATGCCTATGTGTTCTCAGGCACCAACAGGTGCCTGTGTGCTCGAGCTAGGAGTTCTTGCAAAGACAGGGAGACAAGGGACACGAGCTAATGAGCCATCACAACTCCAGAGTTCCTCTTAGGCAGGTGGCCACAGGTTGGTTTGTAGCTGCCTTTTGCTCACTTTAAGGGTGGTTGTGATTTTTTGTCTCCCCACCCTGGTCCACCTGTCAGAAGTATTAGGAAACACTGTTTATTTACTCATTCTCTTTAGTCTTCTTACCATCTTTAGTGGCTTCAGGCTTGTCCTTTGTCTTACCTCTTACCGGCTTCAGTCTGTCTTTTGCTTTATTTCCAATCTGGGTGTATTTTGAGCAGCTGCAAGATGTGCTGTGATCTTGATAATCTTCTAGCTTAGGTGTCACCAACGGCTGTCATTCCTGTCCTTCTGCCACGTCCTCTGCTGCTGTTCATGCCCATCCATTCCGCTCTCAATGTTTCTGTTAGATCTCAACGATATCTTTGGCTAAGGCATAGTCCCAGCCCACACACCTTCCATCACTATGCGTGGAAGATCCTATCACAGAGGACAGGCATTTTAAATGCATGGCATATTTAGTGAAAGAAAAGCTGTTTCACTCATTGGTGATTTTTGTGTCTGTAAGAAGCATGTTCTGACTGCACAGTAACCTGGTACAGAGAGTTTGTCAACAGGGCTTCTGTCACCACCAAGAGACATGCGGGTGTATAGAAAACCTGTCCCTTGGTTGACCACTGTCAATCTGGACTATAGACTGGTGTAACTAGGCAGTGGGAAGGGGAGAAATTCACATTTTGGCAAGTAAAAGAACTAAATCTGAGAGGTAGATTTTTGTTTTTTCTTTTCTAATGATGTCTGTTTGAAGATGGTTGCCTGGTGGGAAAGCTGGGCTGAGCCCTGGCGGAGGCGACAGCTTGCTACTCAGGCTGGAAAAGGTTTCTGGTGAGTTCAATTTCCCCAGCATTGCAGCCATTTGCCATTCAGCTCTCCTGGGCTGAAGCAGAGCCCTGTTCCCCAGAGTGGTGGTCCACCGGCCACCCAGTAGCTTCTCCTTACAGATAAAGGATCCTGCTGTGAGGGACTGTGCGAGGTGCAGATTTACTGATGTACTTGAGTGCCCAGGAGCTTCTGAAGATCCCACTGTCAGGCACGTACATACTGTTGTAAGTCTTCTCCCTAGGACTAAGGGATTTACCGTGCACACACAAGAAGCTGAGACCAGGACTGGGGTCACCACAGTGGACCTTCTTTCTGGTTCTAGATCCCGTCCAATAGTTGAAGCTGCCCTTTAGGGTCTCCCTTGGCATAGCTATGGCAGTGCAGAGGTGAGACCACTCACTTCAGGAAAGATGGTTTTATTCCTCCATCCCTTAGGGTAGGTGCCTAAAATACCAGGACATTTGGGCCAGATTTACTTGTGTTGAATTTGGTTCCTAAAGCCTTAAGTACAGTTTCACATTGATGTTTGCACCACCTCACCAGAGCTGCCATGTGCAGCATGCAGCTCCCCTCCCCAAACACAGAGGTCAGTGTGCTCAGACCCCAGCACTTCCTGACAGCTCAAAATACGGAAGCAGAGCTGGACTGAAACCAGTGGCAGTTGCATGCAACAGATTTCTAGGGATGCTATCAGATGGGGATGTTGTGGTTTACCATTAGCAGAAGAGATTGCTTATATTGTAGGAGAGAAAAAAATGTGGGTTTTGTGGTCTTGTTTTATCTTCTGTGCTTGACAGCTAGTGTTAGAGTTAAGGTTACCGTGTGTGTAATCAGTTAGGTGGCGTAAGTCAGATCACTGACCCTATCCTGAGTTTCTTCCAACCTAAATCTATGGTTTTGGCCCCGGATGCAGAGTCCATTTTCAGTTCTGGAAAAACTGCACTGTGAATACCAGGTTCTGAATTTATCTCATATATGGGAAAGCAATTTCTTTCTTTGCAGTAATAATCCCTAAAAAAACCTTTAAAAGATCTTACTTAAAATACCTGTTAACATGGAAGAGACATAGTGGAAGACATGTGAATAAAAGAGCTCAGATTTACAAGCAAAAATAAATGAAAACCAGCAGCACCCAGGAACATAAAGTGGGTTTGAAGATTTTAGTAGAGTTGAGAATGAGTTAGCTCCCTTGTGATCAGCAGAATAACAGGCAGTGGCTGAAATGGCTCAAATAAAATGCAGCTGTTTTGGAGGCAGTGAGCCTTTACCACTCCAACAACCACTCTCTCCATTTACCATCTCTGAGAGAAAACATCTAGATTTTCTGCAGGTAAGAAGAAGGGGGAACATTAGCAAACAGAAGACATGCATGAAAAGGCTGAAGTAATTACATTTAAGGCTAAGATCTCATGGGAAATATGGCAATGAAGAACTGATCTTATCTTGACTGTCCTAACCTCTGTCAGTGTATGAGGAGCTTTGGGTAGGTATCCTGCTCTGTAGAGGACTAAATCAGAGGCCCAGCATTGAGATTACTGCCTGTCATCGCACACAGTCACACAAGAGATGCTCAGGATGCTTCTAATAAGCTGTTACAAAATTAAGACACTATAATGTGGCATTGTAAGAGGCTAGACAGAGCAGTGCTGTAATTGTTGTGGACCTCTCCATTAAAAAGGGAATTTGTTAAGCTAAATTTGCAGGTCATCCTAGAAGGCAGCATCCCTGCTCATGCAGGAAAGAGTTAAAAACCTAGCAGGAAAATTAATAAGCTCAGAAAATGTCTTGAAAATGTGGGCAGGACACATCAAAGGTACCTGAAGCTCTGCCACCACTCAGTGATCTGCATCCTGTCCTGAGCTATGATTGCCTCCAGTGATATAGAGAAAGGTAGAAAAGAAACAAAATGCAGAAGGCTGGACGGAGTAAAGTCAAAGTCCTGACAATTTCAAAAACATTAAACTCTAAGTCTGACACAAGATAAACATAATGGAAACAAACAAGAGATTGAGTTTCCTTCCAAATCCATTTGATAAGCCAATGCAATGGACAGTTAAGTACTCATATTTCAAAGTTATTTCCTCTCTTTAGAAATCCACCTATTTAGTTGGTAGAAATCCACCTATATACTTACCAAGCTTCTAATGTAATATACTGCTGAGTGGGGTTCAAACATTTCTGTGGTGAAAGCAGCATTAGAAACAGAGATAAACTGAGCACTGGAGCAAGTCTGGATACCTTGCCAAAGACCCAGACAACTAGACATGTTTTCAGCACATTAAAATCAGGGTGTTGCATGCAGATACAGCTGCTTTCAGTGATCCATCCCCACCTTAGTTACAGAAGACATGTTGTCCAGTTGTGGAGAACACCCACAGCTCGAGAGTCCACACAGATTCATCCCAAAAGCATGCTGCAAATGGTGTCTCCAGCTCTGAAACAGTGACCGTTAGGATGTCAGCAGTACCACACAGGGTGGCAGGGTGCTGTCCATTGCAGGACAAAATGCTCTTGGACAGTGGAAAAGGAACAAACTCCTCCTGGAACAACAGACACTGAGCTTCTCAATATCCATGCAGAACAGAGCAGCTCGGCTTTTACACTTCACTTGGAGACTATGATGCATCACCTGAAAATGAAAGCCAGGCATACTTGACATTCCAGGAAGAATTCTCTTTTTCAGAGGTATACATAGCCTGCTATGCTAACTGTGCTCTCATTTGGCCTGACATTGCAATTTAAATATCTCAAAATGGGTTAAGAATCGGGGCAGGGGAAGAGAAGGACAGACCTGTCTCCGGCTGGTTTCTCCCACATTTGGCAGCACCCAAAACTGGAGGACTCTAATCTGGACTGCTAAACTTTGCTCCCTAGACCTTCCCAAACTACATAGGAGCAGCTAAATGCTATTTGCAGAGAAAAGATTAGGTAAGCAGCATGTAGCCAACTCACCTGGAATTTGGCAGAGGAACTAAAATTAACCTTTGTCGCACTGAAAAAAGCACAAGGGTCTCTTTTCACATCTTTTCTGGAACTGCAGTGGCCCAAGCACAAGTGATCCACTACATGCCCAACATAGGGTGTCTACCCACTTTGTTTTCCTTGAAAGCTCCATGTCCATGATCCACACTGATCAGGGCAGATCTGCCTCAAATACATACACAAAAATAACTCACAAAGGTGCAGGTCAGGGCCAGGAACACTGGGGGTTTCAAAACATCTGAGGCCACAGATGTATACAGAGAAAAATGCTGAGAAGCAGAACTTGAACAAAATATTTGCAGAGTCTAAATGGGGTTTTAGTCTCTGTTTTAGGGGCTGGAATGGGAAGGATGAGAAAGTACACCCATCTGGGGTTTTGATGTCATCTCAAGGTGTGTAGTGTATGTCAAAGCTGGGATAGATTGAGATTTATTGCAGCTCTCATGTACTTAATGACCAGGTGCAGAATAAAAATAATGTTACAAGGGGATTCTCCACCACTGTGGATTTTGTCCTTTGGATTATCAGATCTCTCTGAAAAATGAGAAGGAAAAGATATCTAAAAGGGATTGGACATCAAAGCTGAGCAGGGAGAGATTCTTGACTCAAATAAAGTATTCCCTTCAGATTTGCACCACAGACTGTTGCTCTGTTTGGAAGTACATCTGGGCAACAGGAGAAGCTCCATTCTGGAGAGGATTCCAGTATTTTTAGTTATGTTGGAGGGTGTGTGTCCCAGTGTGGAACAAACCTCCAGTTTTCACAGGAGGATATGTCTTCCTAGCTTTGGGCAGACCAACAGATGGGTTGCCAGTAGACCAAGGAAGCCTGTGTCTGTGCAAGTTAAAGGTGGTTTGCCACTCAGGTAGGATAAGGAGGAGACAGAGATGTTTCCCAGAGCAGACAGGAAACATACAGGCTGTGAGACTCACCTGGCAGGCATCCTCCATCATGATGCCCATTAAGATCAAAACTTCCTCCAAATTGGAAGATCCTGAAAGCAGAAAGAACAGTCTGAATTCTTCCAGCCATCCCCAAATGGGAGGCTCTCACCAACCATTAGCAATATCCTGCCAGGCCCTATCTCTGAACACACAGCAAGACTTTTTTGTGTTGTGCAAGGTGGTACTGAGTGTAGAAGCCTCATAACCCAGCCCACTAAAATTCACTGAGGACCTGCCAGGCTGTTGGGGGTCCAGTTCATGCCCAGCCAAATGTTCTTTCTGACACAGAAAGCTGGTTTAATCCTGTTTCAAATGGCTCAAGCATCTGAATGTCTCTTCTTTTCCATTTATATGACCCATATTCTAACAGTGGCCAAGGGATTCAGACAGTGTTATGAACTGCAGTAAAATTTAAAGGCCTCCCTACCCTCAGCCTCTCCATGGCCATGAGCGCTCTATAAAATCCTAGATAGATTAAATTAAACAGTGTGAGGAACAAGTTAATTGGTGGTGTCACCCAGACTGCTACATCTTATTGTTTAATTAACCAGTAAATCACCACAAGCATCAGTGTTGTCCCTTGTAATATTTCTTTAGATAGGGAAAAGTTGCCTTGAGGGGCTATCATGGAGCACACGCAAGTACTAACACAGCCCCTCTCCCTCTTGATGTTGCACTTGCCTCCTACTGCCCTGGATAGTGTACAAGATAATGAGCTAAACGCCTCTTTTCCTGCACTAGGCTGATCACTACCCAGGCAAGGAGGCCTAGAGACAAAACTGAGTGAGGCTGGAAGCATTACTACGTCACAGCAAAGGAGAACTTCTCTCCTGTCTGTCAGCAGCAAATCTCCCATAACATCAGCTGGTTGGAGCCTGGTGCTTCAGTTAGGCCAATGAAAGTTTTCACTTATCCCTTCTTGTATCAGCACCAGTGTGGCAGCAGGGCCAGGGCAGTGATCATCCCCCTGTACTGGTCACTTGTGAGGCTGCACCTTGAATCTTGTGTTAAGTTCTGAGCCCCTCACTACAAGAACACATTGAGGTGCTGCAGTGGGTCCAGAGAAGAGCAGTGAAGTTGGTGAGGAGCCTAGAGCACAAGTCCTGTGGGGTATAGCTGAGGGAACTGAGATTGTTCAGCCTGGAGGAGAAGAGGCTCAAGGGAAAACTGAAAGGAGGTTGTAGTGAGATGGATGTCAGTCTCCCGAGTAATAAGCAATAGGACGAGGAAATATCCTCAAGCTGTGTCGGGAGGTTTAGATATTGAATATTAGCAAAAATTTCTTCACCAAAAGGGCTATCAAGCACTGGAACAGGCTGCCCAGGGAAGCTGTGAAGTCACCATCCCTAGAGGTATCTAAAAGATGTGTAAATGTGGTGCTTAGGGACATGGCTTAGTGGTGGACTTGGCAGTACTAGGGTAACAGGTGGACTTGGTCTTAAAGGCCTTTTCCAACCTAAATGATTCTATGACTCTGTAATTTCTAATAGCTTCCTCCGGTTGGCAAGACAAGCTCCCCCCTTCCGCTTTCTCGGGGGCTTTTAGCACCTAATTAATTAGTACTGATGGCAGAGTTTTATGCAAATTTTATTTAAATTCCAATCAATGCTCTCATTTCCGTGCAGTTATTTTTACCATAGCATCAGCACTCAGGTGGGCAAGGAACAAAACTACCCGGGGAGCAGAATCTGATGTGCCCAGCCTGAAAAAGAGACTGGAAGCAATGGGACCATAGGAGGGGCTGCCAGGTGGCACAGACACATCCTCACCATGCAAGCCAGTGCTGAGGGGAAGAACTAGAAGCAGTTATGTTTGCAAGGCACTGATAAACTCTAGTAGAAGCAAGCAAGTCTTGATTGTGGAGACCATAAAGAGTTGTCTTCTGAGGACTAAATGCTCTTCCACTAGGGAATGCCCTAACATACACAGATGTTCATGCTATAGCCATCAAAAAGATAATGACAGCAACCCCTAAAACCAGCCTGGATCCAGGGGCAGTGTTTTTAGCCTATCACAGAAGCTTGGACTGTCACAGCAAGAACCTCCTCAGGGGAGTCTTCCCAGTCAAGATCAGCTTCCTACTCACTGGAGCTGTCTTGACAAGGCACCCTGGGCATTCACCTCTTCTCACTCAGATTCAAGGCCTGTGACCTTCCCACCTACCCCATTTCTGTCTTTTGAAATACTGTCAGACATGGGAGGGCCTGTGGAAGCTTTTACCAGCATCACTCACATCCTGTGAGAGGGAGAGAGAAAAGCACATCTTTCCTGGAACTGGATGTCCAGACAGGTCAAATTAGATCCTCAGGCACCTCATTGTGGTAACCAATGTATGACTGTAATCCATAGGGTCCTCTGGCAGCAGCACACAAGGCTTTTTTGTGCATCATTGCTAGAGCAGCCAGGTATGGGACTGAGCTTGCTGGGGTCAGTCTCTCTGCTGCCAGGCCTGGTGGAGAGCCAAAGCCAGGGATGAAAGTGTTGCCATCTCTCTCCAGTCTATGGAGAAAACAAAGACTCTTCAGTGTCTCCTCCTGAGACAAGATGCTTGGAACCACAAATAGGAGCCACCCACTAATCTGTAACACAACCACCCAGAACAGGTAGGAGGACCTAGTAAGGAAGTCTCAAATTGCTGCAGATTGGGAAAGTGAGCTCAGCCAGGTCATCCAGAAACAGCAGATGAGTTAGAGCAGTAGGACCCCTGTTCAGCAAAACAGGACAGCTTCTTCTTCCTGACTGCTGTTTCACTATTTCCCTGGGAGTGCTTCCTCCTCGTGCTGCTTACATTTCCCTTTCCCCTGAGGCAGCCACGGCTCACTGAGGTCAGAAAACAATAAAAACCTAGTCTACAGTGCAGTCTGTGGAGTGCAGATTTTCAGCCATCATATCTGACTCTCCACAGGGGACACAGCTTTGGAATGGCTTTTAACTCCTCCTGTTCAGATTTTCTAGCAGCAGCTGAGTCAATGCAAGTGGCTGTGACTCATGCTGGGTAGATTCATGCTGTTGATCCCCTCCACCAGTCCTTCAACAGCTCTCGCTGTGCTACTCAACTCTTCAGAAATCTATCGATTTGCTAAAAATACCTCCATCTTTGGTTTGTACCTTATGTATCCTCTTCTTACCTTCAGCCTGGATAATTATAGTTTATTTCTTAGGGGAGGAGGGAGGAAAGGATTTCCACTGGAGACACAGTTTGCATCTGCTACCCAGAGAAACAACAAGGGGTTTGCAACTGATAACAAAAGTCTCATAGACAGTATATACTCTTTTACTGAGAGAAATAAAAAGCATGCCCGCTACCAATTTAAAAACATCCATAGGCTGTGAAAATTCACTGATTGCCATCACTGGTGGAGTCATTAGAGAGAAGAGGGTGAAATAATAGAGCAAGAACTTCATACTAATGCCATCAATCATTAATGTCCAAAATTTGGCAAATGCAAAGCAAGTCTTTGCTAAGTTCATTGTCCATCCACAGAGAGAGACTATGCAACATCTTTGGGCTCACTGGAAGAATCTTAAAGTGGAATTATTCAACACCTAATACTACTTCATAACCAATTAGATTTATTAACTTCCCCTGCCACCCTGACTCTTTTGTGTGATGACAGACAGATGTTCCCCAGGTGTTTGCAGACTGGCTTAGCTAATACTTTTGATAGCCTGAACCTGCACAACAGATGCATTAACAGATTTTGACATGATGCCATTAGTTTTGCAGGGATGGCAGGGAGGGATGAGGGGGAAGAACAAACAAATAAATGTTAAAATTGAGAGAAAAAAGAAAAAGAGAGACTAGTTTATAGGCTTCTTTCTCAGTCAGGGTGCTGGCAGACAGCACTCTCCACCTGCACCATTTCTAGGATAAGGGGGCAGATTCCACATCCAGCTTCATCCTGCCAATACCCCCTCTCTCCCCCTCCACCTTTACCCCTTCCTTTGAAGTGCAATTGCATAGACTTCCATCTGGCAAGGAGGCCTGTGCTTCATGAATGCAGGCACACTTTGAGACCACAGTGAGGAGGGCATTTAAGGTACAGAGACAGGGAAAGTGTATCGCAAAAGGCAGATAGTGGGTAATACAGAAACACTCTCTTTTCTGTTTGTTCCGATGAATCAACATGATGAGTCTGCTGTGTAAAACACATGCTGCATATACATCTGCATAAAACGAGGCAGCGAGATCTTGAAGCATTCATTGCGGGTCTGAATTCAAACCTTATTTTTAATCTCAAGCTTACTCCCTATCCATAATTAGGCCTCCAGTCAGTCGTTGAAGCTCTATCTGGTTGCCTTTCCTCACCCTTAAGAGAGGATTAAACCTTCTACCCAAGGAGTTGTAAAGAACTCATTCTACATCCATAAAGCCTTGTGTTTTACATTTCTGAAGAAATAAACAAACAGTTTACATCTGAGCAAGATCTGAAACAGACACAATGAGCCTTCCAAAATAAGACAGAGAAAACCCAGATCAAAAGTTCTGTTCACCTTTCTCAGTGGAAGTTAACACCACAGGCAGAGGCAAAGCAGGGGAGACAGGAGACACAGTAAAGCCACCACCTTTACCAACAGTCACTATTTTCATGCTGGAGGCAAGTTCAGGAAGCTGGTGACAGCTGCCCTTTCCCCAAAGAAGTTCAACAAATGCATCAGCATGACTTCAATTTGCAGCCTTTTTATAACCTCTGGTAACACATTTTATAAATGAAACTCATGAGGTCTATGGACTCATTACCAGCTCTTGAACACAACTCCCTTTGGATAAAGTATGACCACTCCTGCACAGATACTGTGTAGCAAACTGTAGTATCCCTGCCTATGTGTCATTTGGCCAGATGTTCATCACACCAGTTAATGTTTCCCTAAACCCATACACCAACAGATTTCAAATCCATCCTTTAAAACTACTGAGCATTTTGATGGAAGCCAGCAGATACTCACCAAAGGGGCCAGAAGGATTGTCACCATGCCATGGCTCAACAAATACAGCTGCTTCCCACTCTCTAGTCACACATATTCTCCTCTCCTCCAAGTCAGTAAGAGCAGAAATCATCCCCACCAAAATATCTGCTTCCTCCACCTGAAGACTGCACCATAACCAAAACCAGCATCAGGGTTACTGGGTAAGCCTTTGCAAAGGCTTTATCTGTGCCTTTCGTGTGAGTGTCTCCTGTACCATCTCCCTGCTCATTTATCAGGGGATCATTATTCCCAGCTTGCACAGCTCTGCTCAGGTTTTTAGGAAAAGAGGACGGCAGTTTAAGGTACGTCTGATTTATACATTATCAAAGAGAAAGTCGGGGAAATTATGTAAGCCTGCATGTGTCTAAACACTCCATCTCTGTTATACAGCAGTGGCAGGCAGCGTCCTTCCTGTTGAGATTTCCAGCTGCTCTGGGATCAGTGCGCAGTTTGCCTGTGTAAGACATTATCAGCGCAGTGAGGCAAAAGCAAAGACCTCGTGGCTCCAGCCTCCTCTGCCATGCATCATGCAACTCGGTTTGCCTGTTTTAACTTACTCCAGCAGTTATTCTAAAATCAGGGTAACAATTACTTAAGGCAGAGCTTGTTCAGACACAGGGGAAACTTGCATAGCAAAAGCCTGCGTTCCTATAGGCCATGAATCCCAAGCCTTCACTTCTCTAGCATTAATTATATGAAATCACCAATATTAGATGGAGAGGATAATGCAGGGGAACAGAAGATTATTCAGACGGGCATGGCTGATTGCTGATTTATTATCATCTAGCTCCATGGTTTCAGTCAAGCAGGAATGGTGGGGAGGGGGAGCAGAAGGGCCATGACCTTGTTCTCTACCCTGCAATCAGCCAGCTTTGAGGCTTAATGATCACAGCAAGAACTATGCTCCCCAAAAATGTGCACAGGGAATATTGAAAGCCTTGTGAGTTTTGCTTTTATCATAGAAGAGGGCTGATCCAAAGAAGGGGAGGCTTTGTATAAGCCTTTAGAGACACGAAGCATCACAGCCACTGTGAATTAGAGCTCTTGGCTCTAGCCCTCCCCTAATATATTGCTCTGGGCTGGTTTGTCTGGCACAGCACAGACATTCTGTTGCCTCTTGGCTCTATATACCCTGTTATTTCCCTTTTATGCTGCCCCTGGCAGAAACATCACTACAAAGGGGAGAACAAATTATTTGTTCCTGTACTGGAGAGAAAAGTGGTGGCAAACAATTGCTTCTCCCCAGATGACAAGTCAAAATTCTCTTCCTTGACCAAGAGAACAAACCCTGCTCTCACCCCCAGGATGGCACTGGATGTCCCCTACTACCACTTGTTGCACTCCTGGATGTCCCACTCTAAGATAACCAAGGCACTCCTATAGGGCTGGCAGATTGGCCACAGGGCAGCCAAGCCCTCCTTGAGTAGTGGCTTGAAAATAACTCAACTTGGGCACTGCAGGTGAGGTAGCTTGGTGATGGTCCCAGGAAACACCCCTACAAATTCAGCTACCTGTGCAACAGATTGTCAGAAAGCTAGAACAGAAGCTCTAGAGTGCAATGGAGTGCCAGCAGCCATCTATTGTCCATACCACATCAGAAAGGCAAGTTGTCACTGTCAAGCCTGATTTTATCCAGTATTAAAGCACAAACAGCAGACTGTCAAGATGAGTGCTCTGCATACAGCTCTGAATAAACAACACTTTCTTTTTCATGACACAAGTAGATTCAGGTATTAACTTATTTAGGTAACTTGGTGAGTCTGGTGTCAGACAAGACACCGTGCCCCTTGCATTAACCCTGTTTGCAATTCACCTGAAATGTGTCTCTCAGTTCACATGGACTGTGGTGGCCAGTGGCAGAAGGCCTTCTGGGTGGCTCTGTAATAGTCTGCATCAGTGCTGCTCCTACACACAGAATATATGTCAGAGGAGGTAGCAAGCCAGAGGTACAGAAACATTCATGTGCTGGCAGTGTTTGAGATGCCTTTGGGTTTCTTGCCAGTGCAAGCTGCCAGTTTGGAGAAGCCCAGGTCTCCTGTTGATCCTGTG
>JBCJKH010060391.1:12780-27951 GCA_039877255.1 Loriculus beryllinus | reverse complement strand
GTCCCTCTGGATGGCATTCCTTCCCTCCAGCGTATCCACCCAACCACACAGCTTGGTGTCATCACAAACTTGCTGAGAGCGCACTCAATCCCACTGTCTTCCCTCTCTGCTCTCGAGCTGGTACAGGGACTTTACTTCAAGTGTCTCAGGATCAGAGGACCAACAGATTCACCTCTACAATTCCAATTATCCCATTACTCTCAGTCAAATATCTTCTTTCTTCTTCATACTAAGAGGAAAAAGCCCACCCTAACGTTATCAGAAGTAAGCTAATTATACTAGTGCTGAAGGCCTTTCCTTTCCCATCTGTCATCTCTCATTCAGTATGAAGGAAGCAGCCCCCATCTTCTATCAGCTCAGAGCACCAGGCCACCCACCAGATTTCCAAGGAAGCGCTGTCGTGCTTTTCTTTATGCACGTTTCTAGAAGGAAAAAACACCCACAGAGCTCCTCACTTGTCTTCTTCAAAACCTCCTTTCACTCCGATTCCCGCAGCACATTTGACAGCACAGCACTGAGACCTCAGTCAGAGGCACTCACTGCTCCTCTGTTCACCTCCACCAGTCTCACACTTGGTAGGGAGCTCTGGGACAAGCCTCCTCCTTGTACAGTTCCATACCACGAGGTTTGTTTTGCAGCTCTCATGCTGGGGGCCTACCACAGGTACTCCCACAGCTGCACCACTGGTTCAGCATCCTCTGTTGCCATGTCTTCCCCTGAAGGCCCATGGGAGGGACACTCAGGCCCCTCACTACACAGGTCCCGCTCTCTTCCTAGACTGGTTGAGCTGAAGTGTAAAGGTCCAGAGGCTTTGCCCCATTAATCCAGAACTTCCTCATTCCAGCAAGCAGCAGCTTTCAGCCATGCAGGGGTGACCCACAGGACCTTCATCCCCAGCCAAGGAGATCCCACCCCCAAACCTGTTTCAGAACATGACTCTACTTGTACTCCCCAATGCAAAGCAAAGGCAAACACACCACCAAAGCAACTCTGCATATGCTCAGGGTCACTACTTCCCTGCCCTGCTCCAGGCTCTACAGCCACAACACAAGTCCCTGCTTGACTCCCAGAGTCTTGTTTTCCTTTCACCACTGGGCCAGGGGATCCACTGGCCCATGGTCTAGGCTGGGCCCAAATCCTCTGCACCAGTAGCAGAAGAGTACACACTGGGATGGGAGCAAGCACTGTCCTTTCTGCACTAGGAAAAGGCTGGAGGAGCTTTAGGAGGCCAGGGAAGCCCATGGGGTGGTAGGCTGGTGATAACCCTGCTTTGCACAACCTCTCCTAGCACAGAAAAGGGCAAAGGTTTTGGAAAAGCTATAAGCACTCATCTCCAGGAAAACCCTCTTGTCCCGGACAGGGGCCCAGAGAGGCAGAACAATCTCTGGCCTTGAAGATGTACAAAAGCTGACTGGACCACATTCAGACCACATGGACCTTGCTTTGAAGCTGGCTGTGCTCTGAGCAGAGCCCTGGACTGAAGACTCCCTGAGTGGGGACCTCACCTGCACAGTTAACAGCAGGGCTCTTCTGAGCAGGCCCAGAGCACACCACGGAGCACAGCTCTCCTCCCTTGCTCACTGGCATGAGATACTCACACTACAGAAGCATCTGGCTCCATCCCTAAGCTGGCTGCCCTTTAGATCCAGGAGAACAGCTCCCCTCTTGAGAGCATTCCCAAGGGGCCACAGATCAGCCAAAAGAAGAGGCAAAAAAAATCTGCAGGAAAATTGAGGTGCTGGAGTGAAATGCTGATTGGTTTGCATTTGAATGATAGTAAGAATGCACTTACATCAATGTTTGGGTCTAGAAAACCCCTTTCCAGGTTTGAAAGTAGTTCGTAAGAGCCTTATGAAGCAGAGTTCTTGGCAATGGGGTGGTGTCTGCAGGAGAAACACCAGTTCCACTGATACTGAGAGGGTGAGAAATATCCCTCCTCTACACACAGAGACAATTTTGGATTGGAGTCCTGTAAGGAGGCATTTTATATCCTCATCTGGAGATCATAATGAAAAACAAGGGATTTAGAAAGCTCCTTTATAACCCTCAACATCAGAGCAAGTAAATGTGCAGCATCTCAGATGTTTTGCTGAAGAGATGAAGTGCCATGACTTCATCTCTTTTGTGAGACTCCAACTAATTCCCCTACACATACAAATCAGGCTTAAATGCTTCCTGTGCTCTCAGCTCTAAGACCTTTACTTCCAAACAGACTGTTACTAAGAGCTTCCACCAAATGGCTAAATGCAGTAACTGTGCTCAGTTTGGCCAAGACTTTCTTTGGCCTTTTCTCCCTCACTGCAAAGCTCAGCTCTCCCTAAAAGTGCAGCATGTGGAGAGCAAGGACTAAGCTGCAGGGATATGGGTGGAAGAATGATGGGGTTTGTTGCTTGCAAATGTTTTCAGGACCTCTTCTGAACCGAGAGCACTTGAACTTGCCTGGACCCTCAGACTGTGCAGCAGTGTGGTGGAGGAGAGGAGAGTTCTGCCAGCAGGAAACTCAATGCTGAAGTCCTTGTTAAGGGTTATGTATTTCAGGACTGGCATGAAACTAGGGAGGAGCAGCCAGAGCCACAAAGGGAAACATCAGAGAGTTCTCTTGGAATAATCCCTTCCATGGAGAGGAGTTCAAGCAGCTCTTCCAGATTATACCTTCCAAATCCCCGGGATCACTAAGAAAGAGGCTGAGTTGTTGTTTCCACAGCCTGACTCTGGAAACTGCACCCACTAACACGTGCACAGACATGGACTCAGCACTGAATATGCCCCTGTTTGCATATATGTGAACTAGAGGTGTGCCTGCACCCAGAGAACCCCCACACACAGTGCCTGGCTAGTGGCCTTCTAAATAATCACTGAATCCAACAACACTGCCTGCATTCTGTGCTCCTGAAAGCAGCCCACTTATGTGCTGTTAGAGCCTGTGTGATGATTATAGATGATAAACAGCATTATTTTGGGGCCTGATTACCTCTGCTTTTTCATTCTGTGGCTGCTGTGTGAAACCATCTCAGTGTTATCTATGAGCAGAAGCAGTGTGAAGATACAGACTCCTTTGAAAGGAAGGGCCAAACCTGCAGGGAAATGGAGGAGCTGAGGCACAGAGCGAGCTGTGGCAGGCTTCTGCCTCCTGAAAGGTGAAGTCTTTAAGATGCACCTGAACACTCTGCAAACCCCAAGGTCAGAGAGTGCTGGGAAGTGGATTTCATTATCCAGCTGTAAACCCCACAGGCAGGAAAGCAGCAGTGAGGAACCCGCTCACCTGAGCTCTGCTCAAGTCCCTGCTATCCTGCAACTATCACAGAGCTCAGGATTTTAGGAACCTGAATAAAGTCAAGTCTTCTAAAGCAGCAAAATGGCACATCAGACCTGTCAGTACCACTTGTGAAGCTGGGGAAACCCCTTCCCACATCAGCCAGCAGTCAACTGCCTTCAGATTAGGACCTGGAAATGCTTCAGGTTGGACGCCAGAGCACACACCTCTAACTTCTGTCTCAACACACTTACTAATCCGTCATCCCAAAGACTGCAGTCACCTCCCAGCCATGTGAATAAACAGACAACACTAACCCCTAGGGAGAGGATGCCATTGTCCCTCACAGAAGATGGGATAAGGCCACTGAAGCTCTACACTCTCAGCCAGTCTTGCCCTTTACTTTGGCCGGAGTAAGGTCTTTTCTTCCTTCCTCCCTTCCTTCTTGCTATCTCCAATCAAGTATTCACTTCCACCATAACCATTCCCTCTTCCCTTTCCTGCCTGCTCACTGCCTTTTTCCCTGTGATGCTCAGGTCTCTCCCATTATGGTTCTCCTTGCGCAATCCCAGTATTTTGGGCTATGCTGGTTTGGAGAATGGGAGAAGCAATCCAACTTCACAAACCCAAGACTCTCACGCTGGACTCCCACTGGCACCATTTAAAATGAGAGACAGAACTGGGAATGCCTGGACAGCCTGCACAGTTTTCCTGCCAGTTCAGGATGCAGGGGAAGAAGGCTGAGAGGCAGAAGGAACAGCCGGTTGGCAAAGCTGAGGCTCACAAGCAGCCCTGCTTCCCTCCACACTAACCCCACCATGACCCAGCTCCTCCGAGACAGCCACTGCCTGGGACAGAGCAAGCTGGAAAAGAACCAGTTCTTTCAGCTTTATTATTGAATAAATAAATCACTCCAGCTATCACGAGGCCCTGAAGCCAAAGTGGCCAAGCAAACGATAGGAGAAGCCAGAAAAACTTCAGTGAGAACAGGTAACAAGAGACATGTTTACCACAGAAGAAAGACAAGGCTTCTAATTCAAGCAGGCTGCTGCACCACAGACATTCCCCATGGCCTGGTATGGCTCTCCAGAGCTATTTACACGTACAGGCAGGGAGACGCCGATCCCTGGCTGGGGAACAATCAACTTTTCTTCTTTCCAGACCAGCAAAGCCAAGATTTTCGTAAACACACAACCCCCAAAAATGTGCCTGCGGATTGGGTAGAGCAGAGCCGCTGCTCTCCTGCCAAGCAACAAAGCCCTTCTCCTGTGGGTGGTTTCATGGTGAGGTTTCTGTGGGGAGGAAGTGCTTCTAGCGGTCAAAGCAGAGAACAGGGGTTCGGGAGACCTGGATCCCATCCCTGGCTGTAGGAACCAGAAAGCTCTGGTTGCAGCAAGCACACACACACATGCAGGAGTCCTCACCCCTCTCCTTGTTGAGGCACAAACTGCTGCTCTGAGGAACAGCACAGAGGCACAGATTTGTCCCCACCTGACAACACCTCCTGACCTTGCAGGGCTATTGCAGCATCCATGTGATTGATGCCTGAGAGGCTGTCAGAGTGCTTTGGATGAGAATCACTCTGGCAGGTATTGAAAGATGTGCACATAATGAGAGCAGCACGTGAGAGAGAGACATGCAGCTCACACACACTGCTCCCCTCTGTGCTTGCAAACCTTCACCCAGGCTTGCTGGTTCTGCTGCTCATGCTTTTAAATACTGACAAGATGGACTTGGAAACCCTGTGTCTTAAAGCAGAGTAGGCTACACTGTAGCTTAACAGATGCTCTTACAAACACCTACTCCACTGCTCTGGCTGCCCAGACTCAGCCCCAAGTCTCCGCATTTCACTCACAAAATCAGGCCAATGTGAAGCAAGACTGAGAGCCCATAGGAAATACTGAAGCCAGGCTGGGAGCCCATGGCAGATACAACCCAGTCCTACTCACTGCTGGTGGGCTGGCACCAGTGACCTCTCAGGCCCTTTGCATTGTTCTCCCTTGGTTTCATCCCAGACACCATTAGCATGCTGTTTACCCTCCTCTTCCAGCTCATTAACGAAGACACTAAAGAAGACTGGACCTCACCCTGATGCCTGTGGCATATCATCAGATAAACACCTCCTTGAAATGTTCCTATCAATCTCTTAGGTAGGAAGGACTGTTAGTGATGATGACTTCACCAGCCACACTGCATGGGCCCCATGGGGAGAACCAACCAACAGTACCAACAGGTTTTAAAGAACTAAAGAAAAGAAGAAAGGAATGTCACACTGCCATGGATGGCTCTGTGTTTAGAGCTGGGTTTGCCTGTTTGCAATGTTTTATCCAACTTTTGGGTTTACTTTGTGTCTTAAATTGATCTGGATGCTGTTAGCGCTCCTAAACCTTCTCTTACCTTGTTGGCTGCATGTCAGAAGTGGTGGCATGAGTCAATCACAGTGGACCAGTTTAAAATGTTGTAAGATACTCCCCTCAAGTGGAGGGAATAAAAATCACTCAACCGTGTGTCACAGGCTCTGTAGTGAACCTTAGGTAGCAGGAAGGTAATGAGGTGGACACCCACATGAGGTAGAGTCTACCAACCAGATATTAGGAGCATAATAAACATACCAGTGAAACTGCAAAACAAACTTTCCCACTCTACTCCAGGTATACAAGCCACCTGTTGTATCAGGTATCAAAGGGACTTATGCTCTGATAACCACATGGATGGCGAATGTATATCCATGACCAGGTTTTGGAACACAAGCCAAGATGAGTGACAAGTGCTCCTACATGGTGTATCAGCAGAAAGGGAAGAGGCAGCTTGAGCAGTGAAATACCCAAGTCCTGTAGAACTCAGGTTTATGCCTTGTATACCTACCAGAACCTGCAGCAGGGCTGCAAGGCATAGACAAGCACAGAGAGAACCAGATATAGGTTGCAGTGTGTTGGAAGAGCTGGTGTGGGTGGTATCTATACTCACCCTGGGGCTGATGTCTGATCTCATGACCACTGTTTTCCTCAAAGCAGGCAATGGAACACAAACAAAGACTCTGGATTTCACTGTAGTTTTACAGCTGGGGGGAGAGCAGCTCAGCTCCAGACTCTTCTGTATACAATGAATGGGAAAACATTTCATCTCCTGCAAATGAAAAGAGGGGCTTAGCACAAGGCAGGATTTGTGTCTGTAATTGATCAGTCACCAAAGGGACACACAGACATTTATTACTGACAATGAACTGTGCCAGCGAGGCAGGCGCCTGCAATTACTCGTTACGTATTATCTTTCATTAACAGTAAAATATATAATTAATAAACGTGCCCCCTCATTTTTGTTAAGTTTCACTGCAAAGACCTTATTACTGGAATAAATCTTTCCAGCAGAGCACGTCGACAGCACAGGGGAAGGTGCACGCTCTGTGTGTGTGAGGATTTCCTTATGAGAACCGGAATTATCAGGGAGAAATAATCACCTCTCTTCATGGCTAAGACTGTGGAGACACCCCATCTGAGACCAGTTGTTTAAGCTCATGCCTCATGGAAGAAGGCCAGAAGAATCTGCCTTGGTTGGCAAAGCTGACTTGCTCTGAAGGCAGTCAGGCAGACACAAGCTCTTCTCTCGCTGGCAAGTCTGGAGAAACAAAACTGAATCTCATTTCTGGATTCACAGGCTGTTAAAGAAGTCTCCTGGCCATAAAGCTGCTCAGAAAGACCTCGGTGCTTAGGCTGATTATTTTATAAGCCCTGTGTTCATCCATCTCCCAATACCATGTTAGGGCTGCATGACTGTGATTTGCTTGCCATATACATCAGACCTGGCTTGATTTAGGGATGTCTGGAGGAGGCTGTTCAACCATCCCAACAAGAACTGCTGCAAAAATGTTGCTGAAATTTGACTCCAAGCAGAAAATTCCCCTTACCTTGTCTCCACTTGCGATCTTTCCCTCAAGTTAGCTGAATGCCAGTTAACCAGGGGTAATTAAAATGTTTCCATGGACTGTTCTGGGCAACACTTTTTGCCTCCCTGCAGGCTACAAATGCTCCTGGTTTGCCCGGGGCTGGTGTTCATTCCTGCCTGGGCTCCATGGGCAGCAATGCTTGCCTGCTCCATCATCATCCTCCCCGCCTGGGGAAGAGGCAGAGAGACCAAGAGATCAGTAGCAGAAGGAAGGAGTGAACAAGCACACACTGGATAGGCAGTGATACAACTTTTGGGCATAGAGAAGACCTAAAGAAGCCCCCAGGAGAAGAGAACTGTATGGATTTGAATGAAACCATATGATTTCACTGCCCATCACCCTCCTATTGCTTTCCTCTCTCCCGGAGGACACATCTACAGACCCAAGATGTGGCTTGCTTGGAGCCACTGCATTCCTAGCTGGATAGCAGGGCAAGTGGTGGGCTAGGAGGATTAGAAAGGCTTTGAGTTCCTCATGGAAAGGGAGAGAGCAGCTATGAATAACCTTTGCCATAAAAGCCATGTGGAAGATACCCACATAAACACCAGGCTGTTGACTTAAAGAGAGAAAGACAAGCAGTGGAGGAGACAGCATAAAAAAAGAAATATAAAGAAGTGCCTATAGGGACAGGACAAGGGGGAATGGCTTTAACCTGCCAGAGGGGAGACTGAGATGAGCTCTTAGGCAGTTCTTCCCCGTAAGAAGTTCTTCCCTCATTTCCTGGCCATCCACTACCAATCTGTCACTCATTTTGCAGTTGTTGGTGACAGAAATGCCCAACTCCTGACTCAGAGCAGGTCCTGTCTCAAAAAACTACACTTGAGAACTGGTACTGCCCTAAATGTAAAGGGGTCCATTCTCCACACAGCTGTAACTCCCACTGAACAATTTTAAACCAGCCAACTAATCTGAACAAACAAAAACTAGGGAGTCAGCAAATTATCTAGTTAAATGATGCATATAGAAATGTTAATTCAACAGCAACCGAAACCTCACATTTCGTACTGATACAAAGAAGAAAAGAGGGGCTGAGCACACTGTCTTTGCAGCAAAATTCAGGAGAGTATTTTAGCTCTCACCCACCATGTACCCAGCATGCAGTTACAGGAACAGCATGGGCTCAGAGTGAGTTTAGGAGTGAAATTGGAATGGAAGCTCTGAAGTTGTATTATACAACTACTTGCCCTGGTTTTGCACAAAGAAAGAGGCTCCTCCATCAGCCCACTTCCCCAGCGAGTCCCTCTGCATCAACTGCCTGTACAAAAGTGGAATTTAACTTTCCTGTATGAAAGGGTAACGATTGTTATGTGATTGCATGTGATGTCCTACCCCTCAGCCATGCGCACACGGGCACTGCCCATACCAGGCGCTATTCCATCCCTCAGGATCCCTGCTGGGTCAGAGCAGGAACACGGGAAAGCGATGATGGAGGAGTTCAGCGACTTCACTCTCCAGCTCTTGGGCCGCAGAAGGGGGAGGGAGCAGAGATGCAAAGCATCTGGCTTCCCTGTGCCTCTAACAGCCTGGCAGGAAGGCTGCTGTCAATTCCGCCTTCTGCCTTGTTGGAAGAAAGTAGAAGTGACAAGAGGCCCCGCAGGCAGGCAGCCAGGAACCAGGAATTCAATTGAGCCTCTCCTGAAACCGGACTTCTTTTGGGAGACCCTTTCCCTCAAATTGTTCTGACTTTAAAGAAAGAAAGGATATTCCTCTTGGTTCAGGGCCAATCCATCCCCCCGCTCTCCTGGCTCAACTTCCCTCTGAGAAAGCACGATTTGCACAACAGGGTTCCCGTTTTCTGGACTGCTCTACAACCAGCCTCCCCATAATAAATACACGGCCACATCAATATGCACACACACGTGTGCACAGCTACAAACGTTAGTTTCTATAGACATAGGCATTGCCACAGACAGATAAATACCCTGGTGTGTTTCTTTGCTGTGTAACACGCAGGGGAGAGGCGACACTGCAGCTGAATTTACCCCACGCTCACAGATTAGGAAACAGAGTGTGGGACATACGGTCTATCTCCAGGGCTTAGACCAACTGGTTATTGGCTGCTGTTCTTGTTCCTCTAACAAGCCCCTGGATCTATCACCGAGGCTGCAGAGAAATGCAGCTGAATGAGCCTTTCCCCGTCAGCAGCAATCTGTCACCCCATGTATCTTACCCTGCCTCTCACAGCACAAAAGCTCCTGAGCTGCAAGTCAGCATCAGAAGAAAGGTCATTCTGCAGGTAGGCTGGGGGGGGGGGGTTGCTTTCCTCCTTTCTGAGAATGTGCAGCCAGCTTGAGGCACCGTCTGGATGCTGCAGCGTGAATTTCAACTTCACATATGCCTATAATTTAAAATGAGAGAGCATTTCCATTACAAACCCCATTTTTCCCCATGGATTTATACCATAGCTATTCGGCTTCGCTTCGGGGTGGACCTTCACTGAATATATTCACAGGCAGGGAGAACCTATATTTTCTTGTACAACAGCTCAGCCTCTTTTGGTTTTAAGATGGTGAAGAAAATTACGTATGCACACAAACATTCAGGAGCACATACAAAAAGCTTACACAAACATATGCCCGCAGAGAGCTCCGTTCCCAAAAAAAGACAAGCCAATGCAAATAAGCTCCATTTTAGAAGTGAATTCATTTGACTGACTTTATTATTCTAAATTATTAACAAGTTCCAGCAACCTTAGAATGCAATAACCACGCTCAGGCTTTCATCTGGGTTAACTGGAAACAGATAACTTATACCGATAGAAATGCTATCGGTACAAATCTGCCACAGAAACCCGACACACAAGGAGCCCCTCTCTGCATTAACAACCCCTGTACTGGAATATTCCAGCACAATGAATCACAGTCCAATGCCAGAACCCCCCTGTTTTCGGGAAGGCCAACTGAAACCTGACCTCGGTACACTCAAATCTGTTTATGACTTGGTTTGCTTTAGTAAGCCCAGTTTTGGTGGGGTTTTTAACTCTTTATTAATTCTACTTTGATGGAGTCCAATAAGGAGCACCGAGAGAAGCAATTTCTTGCTGGCTAGTGCCTCTGGCTCCAGAAAGCTTCCATGGCATACATGAAGAGAGGTTAAGCACCTGGCATGTAACATACATGTCATCCAGTTATCCCACACTTACCAGTTTCATTCAAACAAACTCCACGACTGAGATTAGGTATGAGCTCCTGTTTCTCCCGCTCACAAGCAGCAATAGGTAGGATTCTTTCTATGTACCACATAGAAAAGTTGGGAAATGTGAGAAGTATTTTCCCAGTCTTGAGAGGAAAAGGTTGCCAAGTGGCCACTGAAACGAGACAAGCATTTCCCCACTGCTGATGGCACAGAAAGCAATCTTGTGGCCTCAGAGCAGGTACAGGAACCAGCAGGGCTTGAGTGCCTGGATAAGATGCCCCTATTCACATGTGCTCCACAGTAAATGCAAACTCCTCCAGTGCCACAAAAATGTAGGTTAGGCAGCTAAGAACCACAGAATCATAGAATTCTTTGGGTTATAAGGGACCTTAAAGATCATCCACTTATGGATATATCCTACGAGCTGATGACGCTGCTGATGTCCTTACCATACACTATATTCCCTCTTCCATCCTTGACTTCACACCCAGACCTCCCCCCTGAGGCTAGGAAAACACTGACTACAAACATCATTCAGGGAAGATGTTTAGTAAAACCCACAGTGCTCAATGGCTCTGAAGTGCAATACAGTTGTTTTCGTGTTTCTCTCTAAGAGGGCAGCAGGGCAGGGAATGTAAAACTGAACTCAGCTTAGCCTCAAAGCACTTTAATGTTCCTGTTGCATTTTCCATCTAAATCCAGCAAATCCCCCCACTAAGCAACAGCCCAGGTAGCCACAAACACTGAACCACTGACTGCAGGAGCAGTGTGCAGGTATCAGAGGCGGTGTGCACAGTGGGAGAGCAGCTGAGAGCGGAGCAGTGGCCTTCCAGGGAGGGAATGGCAGCTGACAGCAGTGCTGAGAGCTGGGCCCTGCGCAGGAGGCATCTGGGAGCTGCTGCATTCCCATTCATCTGAAGCTTCCTGCGCTTCCGAAGCACTGATAAGAGTTTCAACCCTCACCAGCTGGAGCTCAGGGCAGGGGACTCCCTCTGGAGAAGGAGCTGGACCTCCTCCCCGGGGAGGAAGATGAGGAGTGGTTTTGAGAGGCTGCAGCCACTGCTGCACATTGCGAGTGACAGAGCAGAGAGGGGCATCAGGTACCCCCCTCGGGTACCTCCTGCGCCAACGGGAGTATCGTGTGATGGAAATGCAGCTCATCCATCACCAAAGGAAAAGAATGTAAAAGGAAACCTAAACCCACCTGGATCTGCTGCTCTGCTCAGGAGAGAAACCACGGCTCAGCCTGCCTCTCTGCAAGGCTCCCAGGGAGCCCTGGCTGCCCCCTTAGCAGGGGGCAAGGCGCATTTCATCACCATCAGACCACGGCACCTCACTTCAGCTGCTTCTTTCATAAAGAGAAGAGCCGAAAAGCTTCGTCTCCTCACAGAGAACCCTGCATAGCACCAAAAAGAGCAGGATTTCCTCCCCCATTCATTGCACACGAGCTCTGCGGGTAGGTGGTCACACACAGGGATGACGGACAGGCAGACGGAGGGCTGTAAGCGTGGCAGACAGGTTGGAGCACAGGCAGGCAGCCTGCTGAGGGCTGTAGGGTCGAATCACGGAGCAGCAGGGGTAGCTCCACAGCCCTGGGTGATACGTGATGGACACCGGAGTCTGCACTGCCTCACATCGCACAACAGCTAAGGCCCAACCTGTGACCCCCCCAGCACGTGCCTCGCTCAGTGCCTACCAGAGCTCCCATATGGCAATTGCCGAGTGATCTGGACCACTGGGGCCTGTCAGGACAAACACACCAGGCTTCCTGGCATTGCACCCAGGAGTTATGAAGCTGTCACTCGCTCAGGCTGTCTCCGAACCGTGCCAGCTTTTCACCTGATTGTCATTTTTGGATGCTATTACTGAGAGGCATTTCTGGAGCTTCAGGACCTGCTGGGGAGAATGAGACCGAATTCCCAACCTTTCTGCCTCCCGCATTTCCCCTTTTCTGGAAACTTTTCCCATGCTAAGTATAGTTCCTAACAAGTGCAGGACCAGGGGGGACTGTCAGGGATGCAGCTGTCCCCACAGAGGCCTGGATCCATCTCCATCTGTCTCACTGGAGTTAGCCATGCTGTCAAGCTGGGCTCTTCGGACACAGGATAGGGGAGCATCAGAGATGCAGGCAGGGAGGAAAGACATGCACACACACACACAGAGGGAGGATGGTTATTCCGGGGAATGCCACAGACAAAGCCTCTGACATCAAGCTAATGCATCCTTTGAGGCTTTAAAGAGCCCTTGCTACACGCAGGCAGGCTGCCAGCTAACTCATCTCTCTTCCTTGCCATGCTAACAGCCTGATGCCAAGGTCAGGCTTTAGATGAAAGCTGACTGCTTTGTAATCCCCTGTGCATCATTTGGGGATGCCACAAGACTGGGAAGAATCGGTGTAAAGGACACTTGACTGGGGACAGCTCCAGTGCAGTGACTGAAGCTGTTCCCTTGCCCAGGCAGCTGCAGCCCTGGTTCCCACTCTGCCAGCCCCACACCAGAGCTGTTCCAGCCTGAGGAAACACAGAGCCACTGGTAACAGAGATCCCTCTAACACACCTGAGTGCGGATGTGTGCCAAGCAGTGGCAGATCACTGGCCTCCAGCTGCATGATGGTGACAAGGTGTCCTAACACAGAGCTGCGTGGTCAGACACCAAGTTGTCTCATCACTCTAGGGGATATAGAAATAACAGAAAGAGAGGTAACCCCCTCACAGACTTGTGACCCCCCTCACAAACTATAGGTGCTTCCTACCCCTAGAGTGTCCTGGTGTCATTTCAGGCTGACATGACACGAGGGAATAATCACAACATTTCATCATCTCCTTGTTAACAGACCACATGTTGCAGCAAGAACAGCTGATCTGTTTGACAGAGCTGGGGCCTGGGATGTGCTCTGTGTTAAGAAGCCGGTTTAGCTTAATAGGAAGGTGATGAAAACCATATGCAGGGAGCAGGATGGCACCTTGACATCACCACCACTGTCACTGAGAGAAGATAGCAGGAGGTTTCTGCATTCAGCCTGTGCCACCACAGA
Source organism: Loriculus beryllinus (assembly GCA_039877255.1). Lineage (NCBI taxonomy): Eukaryota > Metazoa > Chordata > Aves > Psittaciformes > Psittacidae > Loriculus > Loriculus beryllinus. The sequence continues at coordinate 14,586 of JBCJKH010060391.1, read as the reverse complement.
ACATGCTCCATGCTGGGCTTCAGCCACAGGGTCCGAGGTCTGAACTCAGGGAACCCAAAGCCCAACTAAATGCCATAGGGCAGTGTCTCAAGCTGCAGGAAATGAGCCAGAACCAGCTCTCACATGTCTGCCTGGGGCTCAGGGACATGGTGGGATGTCAGGGTGAGACAGATGTGTATAAATCTTTGGCTGAAGAAAAATCCATTTCCCTTCTTTAACTCCTTTGTCCCAGGAAAGCCACGCTGCTCCCAGCAGGCTCCTATCCAGTCACACCTCCCAAAGGAACAACCATGAGCCCTGGGATCAGTGGTCCCCAGCAGCTGCAGGGACCAGCTCTGAAGCGAGCCCAAACAACCCTGCACAGACATCCCTCCCCTCCTAAGGGACTCCTCAGCAGGGCCAGCAGTATCTGCACACGTTTCACCAAGGCACTACTGGGACACTGTCAGGAGTTCCATTGGCAGGAAGAGGAGGATCAGATCCAGATTCACAAACATCAGCCCTGATTACAGGGATGGCACCACGTTAACCTCTTCCTTAACCTGCCTTAGCATCTTCTGTCTCAGCTTCTGTTCCCTCCCCCAGAGTTTCAGGCCTCTGTGTCGTTATTTTACTCCTTTTACAACAACCCCTTTCACAAAGAAAAGCTGACTGAAGCTCTTTGGGTCTCCAAAGACCATTCCATCACATCAGTGCTGATGGGGCTGGGGCTGCCAGACTGAGTTATCACAGGTCCTGCCCTCCCCTGCTATTAATGCCTACTCACCAAGGGAGCACTGGTCCAGTCCAAGCAGAGAAGGTCAACCCCAAGCTGCACAAGCCTCCTACAATTAGGGAAGAGGCATCAAAAGGAAAGAGAGGAAAACAAATATATCCCAGGCATTTCCCTTTGCCAGACTCCTCTGGAAAGTCACAGAGTAGTTCAGACAGCTCCAAGGAGGGAATGAGTTCCAGGAAGACCCAAACCTTTTGTGATCAGCTCACCCTGCACCAAGAAGACTCCAGCCCTGTGCTGAGAAACACATCATGCTCAGCATCTCCCAACACATGTGTCACACAGCCTGGCATCTCTTTCTGTCCCAGCACAACCCCTTCCTGCCCAGTGGAAGGTCACACTCCTGTCCTGCTATCAGGACCTATGTGATTGTGCGAGCAAAGCAGTGAAGTTGATTCAGAAGCAATACGGGAACAGTGAGCTTGGATTACATACCTCCTACTGAAGAGAGAAGGCACATCCCATCATGCAAGTGACAGTAAAAATATAGTAGGTGTTCTCACACATTAGCATCATTCACTCCAATTCAGGAATGCTGAGCTATGCAGGAAGGATGCATCTGTGGGAGAAGCATCATGTGAATACTGAATCAGTAGCTCTAGAGTGTGTCTGCACTCAGGAAAAGGGACACTTCTGACCACCTCTGGTCAGGCCTGGGGATCGTGCAGCTTTCAGGCCAAGGAAATAAGGGTCAACACAAACCACTTGTCAGTCCTTTCTTCATCACAGTCTGGTAGCCCAAAACCCAGAGTAAACCAAGACAAAAGCAACACCCTGCAAAGCCACCTGCACTTGAATGGCACAGCTGAAACATCTGCAGCACTACAAACCCACACTGGAGGGGAGACCGGATGGAGCAGCCCTGACGAGAGGACTTGAGGTGTTGGTCCACGAGAAGCTCCCCATGACCCAGCTTCAGTGCGTGCCTGAGCCCAGAACCCCCCCGTGTGCTGAGCTGCACCCCCAGAGCGTGAGCAGCAGCTCAGGGAGGGGATCCTGCCCCTCTGCTGTGCTCTGGGGAGACCCCCCCT
>JBCJKH010060388.1:0-43137 GCA_039877255.1 Loriculus beryllinus | reverse complement strand
ATTGGATATGAGGAAGAAATTCTTTACTGTTAGGGTGGTGAGGCACTGGAATGGGTTGCCCAAGGAAGTTGTGAGTGTTCCATCCCTGGCAGTGTTTAAGACCAGTTTGGATGAAGCCTTGGGAGGCATGGTTTAGTGTGGGGTGTCCCTGCTTATGGCAGGAGGGTTGGAGCTAGATGATCTTAAGGTCCTTTCCAACCCTAACTGTTCTGTGAGTCTACGATTCTATTAATAACTAGTGCTCATAGTGACAAAAATGGGGGAGAGGAAAGACAAAGTATGCATAAATAAATATCATTTCAGTACTGGGTTAATAGTGCTAAGCATCTGGGTTATGGAACTAGATTCATATCAGATTACACAGGAGGATACACTTGAATACAACAGAAACAAGGCCTGACTGCTTGTCTGGAAGCTGGTGAGTTGCAAGTGTTGATGCCCATTATGTCTGACAAATTGCCAACCTTTCAGTCGTGTAGCACCAATCAGATATACCAAACTTTAGTTCAGCACCAACCAAGTTGTATTTTCTTTCAGAGCACGAGTGTATTTTTTCATCTGGCTTCACAGAGCTGCTTCTCTCTTTACTGGAATGCATGGAAAAGTCTAGACGGGAGACATAAGCCTGGTTCTGCCACCTCTGCCTGCCCTGCAGGGTGGCTGGGTCAGCATGCCTGAGAGTTACATTACGCTGGGCTTATCACATCACAGTGTCAGAGGGATTGTTAAGAGTTACCTTTCTTCTCTCTGATCTGTTCTGGATTAGATCTTGTTGCCTTATTATGGTCCAACCCAAGATGAGCTGTCAGTGCTGCAGTATTTATTACCATAAGGTGTTATGCAGTATTATTACAATTTCGCTACTACCTCCGTGTAGGGAAACATCTGTGCACCACTTTGCCTGTCAGGCTAAGCTGACATCAGTGCAGTTACCTGTTCTGAGCTCCTTTCACTGAGAGATTTTCCCTAAGCATAGATGAAGCTGTAATTGTGTCCTCATGCTCCTGCCTACAGAAGCTGCCCTAGTTTTGGATATGAGCATTGGACTGTCTCAAACCTCTACTGAGACTGCTTAACCCAGAGCCCCAAACAAAGCCATAAGATGGGAGCTGTGTTCAGTAACCTGGCTTGTATTTGAACCTGAAACCTAGGAATGAAAGGCTTCATCCCAGCAACATCCAGTCCTTCATTGTTGTTCACACTTGCTTGCACCAACAAGGAGACTAATGTTTATCCATTGGAGAAACAATCTCTGTGCTTCTCTTCACTCCCCTGGATTTTTTTCCCCTGTTTGCATAGCTTTCTTGCTAAAAATAATGAACATGTCTGAAACAGGTTCGTCAGTGTATGGTTTATCTTGTTCTTAATGATGTGGAGCACTTCAGGACCCTTAAGACATCACATTGTTTCTTTAATAAGCCTCTTTCAAAATGATAGGACCATTGCCACTCTTTCTGTGCTTTTATGGTCCAATGATCTTAAAGTAGCATGGTGCATTTTATTTATTAGCCAGACCATTAATCACACAGGTATCAGTTGGCTTCAGGGAAATTTTTAATTAGCAATATTTAAGGTTGAGAGAAGGTGCTCCTGTGACAGACAATGAAAGCAAGCAGAAGCAGAAGGCAGGCTATCTTTGTGACTCTGTGATTAATACAGGATTTAAATAAAATATTCATGAAAGGAAATTGAAGTTGTAGCCAAATCCAAACGTTAAACCTGCTCGAAAACTCAAATCTAAATTCTTTGGAGATTCATTCTTCTCTGTATTCGTTAGGGGGGAGTGGATCTGATGAACATGAGAGAAAAGGGAATTTTTTCCCTAATGTAATAATTTAGTAACATTTTAAAATGCTTCTACTAAATCTTCTTGAACCACAATTTAACACCATTGATAAAATCCATATCCCTTTCTGAAATGGCTCACAAGTAACTAGAACAGGTACAAAGGAAAGATTAGGGGTGGAACTTGGGGCATCCCTGACAGCGCACTGACGTGTATGAAATAGAAAGGAAAGATCGTGTGGAGGGCAACTGCATCCTTCTGGCAGCGTTGGATTGGTGGTTGCTAATGCTTAAAGCCTGTATTGTCACATGAAAAATGAATGGTACTGGCTGTGCAAACATCTCCCTTGTTAGATAATTAATCAGGTGTACTTTGTTTTGATATAGCACCTCTCTGGCATGCTTAAAGGCATTTTCTGAAATAGCCCTGTAAAATGGATCGTTAAAAAAAAGGGGGAAAAATAAAAAGCCAAACAAAGCCTGTAGCAAATATTCCATGTGACTCAGTCTGTCTGCACGAATGACAAAATGGAACATTAAATTCTCCTGCTTGCACAGAGCAGAATTTTCAGTCTTGGATGCCCACAATTAACAATTTAAATGTGCAGGGAAATTAATTTTTCCAAGTTGTTGAGCTCCTTCAGCTTCATTTCTCTCTTCCCCTTACCCTTCTTGCACATTGCAGCTGTTCTCCCTAAATACAGGGCATCCAAAATCCCTTTGGCCTTTTGATGCTGCAAACTTCTGAGGTCTCACTGGAGCAGGTTTGGATCCATAGCATGGAGAGGAAAGCTGTAAATTGGTCTCTTTATGTGGTGACCTGAGCTTATTGGTGAGGAAGGAACATAGGTGATGCTGCCTCTAACATGAGTCAAGTTACTCCTGACTGGTCTCCAAAGCAGGTATATGACATGGTGAAGAACAGCTAAAGAAAACACCTGCTTACAATGGGTCCTGCTTACAATAAAAACAGGATAAGGAAAAAGATTGAGACTCATATGCCCTTCTTTCTGGCTTGTAGGGAAATCTACTACTGTCTGTCCTCACTCGTGTTGCACAGTGGTAGTTTTGTTGGGAAACTGTTATCCGTACACTTGCCGATTCTCTCTACTTTGAGAGAATCTGCATTAGATTTTTGAATGAGGTGTGTTCTCTGAAGGACACATCTAGGCACATGGAGGGAGCTCACAGAGGCTTACAAATCACTTAAATCCCTTCAAGTACAGGCAAATAGTTTACATGTACAGAATAAGGTAACCCAGGGCCCCAGGCGGGTCTGAAGATGGTTCCTTCTTGTTTAAGCCCAAGTATTACTTGTGCACTCTACATCGTCTTGTGAGATTAATCCTCTTCCCTTAACCATGGAGACTTTTCCCCCTTTTACTTTGCAGACAGGTAAGGGCCTTCTTTTGTGGTAAGAAATTTCAGCCTTTACCTTCCTCTTACTTTCTGTGTGCACACACATAGAAGCACAAAGTGCTTTGGTATTATTTTTGTTCACAAGCTCAACAGGTTGAAGAATTAAAAGCAGATGTTCTCACCTTCCAGGAGTATAATTTTAGATGCCTCTTGATCTTGGCAGGCATCATTTTGTCAATTACAGTTTTATTAATTTTCTTTGTGAGTATAAGAGTTACAAATGAAATGATTGAGAGGTTTTCTTTAGGGAAAAAAAAAAAAAAGTCTAAGGTTCTGAATCCATTACTTAACACCAAGAGTCAGATTTGATGTGCTCTGGCTTTAGTCTAATTGCCTTGGAATGGAGTGAACATGGGGCGTTCTGTTATCCAAGAGCATAGACTTAGAGTCCTTCTATATGACCAAGAAAATGCAGGTAATATGGCATTTTCCCAAAACTTTGTGGATTACTTCTAATTTTCTTAGTTCTTTTAAAGAATCAAGACTAGCATGTGGATTTGCTATTTAAAGTCTCTTCACTAATGCCATTTTTCATGGAATAAGCTGTTAAATTTGGTAACAAGCCCTTCTGAAATGTCATGTCTATCACTGTTGAGTTCTAATTAACACTAAGGCTTATTAGCCTAAGTTGTCTTAGAATTTGAATAAGGGCAAAGCTATTCATAGGACTATATGTAACCTGTGCTGTGCCTCTAGGAGCGTTAAAAATGAATTTTCCAGCCTAACCAGAAGAAAAAATCCATCTTTCCTCCATATGCAACTTAAGCTTCACCTGTTCTTGTTATTCAACTCTTGTTACCAGTGATTTTAAGTTAGGAATTACTCATCATTCAGATAAACTGAGGAGTTAGGAAGAAGATACCATTGGAAGAGAACAGAGTAAGACCCAAGCCAGTGTCACAGGGACAAACAAGTGTTATTAAATTGCTGATAGCTCGTTTTTCCCTTGAAGAACAGCCCCCTCCCCACCCCCTGCAATAAATGAATTTCAGAAGTCACTTTCTGCTCTATCGGAATGAATATGTCACATTGAAACATATTTCTCCCTGCTCTAATTTCTCACAGGCCATTTGGCAATTCATCTTTCAGGCCATGTTGTGCTGGTGTATAACTGTATTTGAAATTCTTGCACCCATTAATCACTGCTCCATACTTACGAAGCTCTTTTCCTTCAGTACTGGACTGCCAGAATTTGCTGAACATTTTGGCAAGCTCCAAAAAAAATGGTCCCAATTGACTTTTGGGCAACAAGTGCAATAGAATTTTCTCACATGAAATTTGATGCCTACATGTTTTTTCTTGTTCACTGTTTCAGACTGCTCTTCTAACTTGGTTTTCATAGAGTCTCACTTTGCCTGTATTATGACTTGAAACAGAAACAGTTATCACAGAGGCCTGAACACTGCTTCCAGCTCCTATATTTTTTTGCTTTCTACCATGTAACTTTTGGTTCTCAGGAGGCTCATTTAACTCTTGTATTGCTTGCAGTCGGACAGAAGAAGATGTTACATTCATGAAAGAATGAGAAAAAACCTGCGGATCAGAGATGGGAGAAACAACAGAGGAGTCAGAATTTCCAATACATTTTGTAGAACAATAAATAGGCCTGATGCTTTAAATATGCACATTCTAATAGATACCCAGCCTTGTGTGAGGTTATGCTGTATATTCATTGAGCAGGAATCTCTTTGGTGAAAACACTTACTATCTGTAGGCAAAAGAAATATGCAAATCAGTGGGAAAGAACAGAAAATGAGTTTTCTTTCACTAAACTTACTCAGGAGCTGTAATCTTTGGAGAGTAAGAGAGCAGCAGCCAGTGAAGCCCATCTGTCTTACACACATATCCTGTGCAGGGAAGACTGTAGAGTGTTCAGCACTGTCAACTGACTACAGGTGAAGTCTTTGTACTTAAGTTTGACTAGACAATGAGCTTTTAAATAGCTCCAGAAACACAAGGACTTTTTTAAATGGCTGAGTGAAGTGGGAAAAGTCCTGCCTGAAAGTGTCCAGTTCGAGTTCACATGGTGAGTCTGCATCCCAGCTGAGAATGAAGCTCATGCTTCCTGAGTTGTAGTGTAATGTATAGCCTATCCTTCCCCAGCTGACCTGAACTGTCTGAGCCTACCCAGCTGGAATGGAGCTAGCCAAAGCCCACTGACACAACCACCTTCTGGCATTACCATTTCTCGTCATTGCCAGAAATACCTAAACAGCTGATCTGCCTATTTCATGTTCTGGTGTATCTTAGCCCACAGTTATCTTTTTGCATTTATGTGTTGCACATTTTTTGTCTCTTCTGCTTTGCATCTTAGCCAGAATAAGCCTAAAACTGAAGATTTTTAAAACCCCCTTGAAACCCAAACCCCATTGTGCAAATATTTTAGAATGTTAAAACAAAGCTTAATGCTGTTCAGGAGAAAAGGACTTTGGAGGTCTTATTATGGATAGTATGTGCTGGTTGCTCATCTATCCTGCTGGAGCTTAAAACCCATTTTGCACTCTGTGTGCTGGTAGGTATCTCAATGCTTCATCTCCATGCAGCAGAATATAACTGGGTCACTTGAGGACAGAGTGTGGGTGGTGCTTGACATCTTTTATAAACAAATCAAAATACCTCTGCTATCCCCAGTGACTAGTTAGCTGCATGCTTTCCAAGTTCTCAGTGCTGAAAGCATTTAAAGTTAGCTCCTCTCCTGGTGAAGAAAGAGGTGGGAGTAACTTTGATGCATTTCATCTGACTTCCTAATGGTCTAACTCTTAAAACTCCCTTACCCCTACACTATCACTGCTAAGGAAGTGCAAGATAAATACAAGTTCTATCTTGAGAAGACATTAGATAATCCATGAGACCACAAATTGCAGAGATGTTTCCAGCCTGCTTCTGCCTACACCCCTTTTTGAAGCTTTGATATTTAAATTACATCCATTTAGGCTCCCTTGGGCATTGATGGAGTGGGTGTTTGCAGGCCTACAGGAGATTGACTGGTGATATAAAGGTTCAGGTCAGAAGAAGGGAATGTAATTTTTCCCACCTTCACATCAGTTTTGAACCTGGCACCTGGTGAGTTTGTTAGATGCTGTTTCTAGTTTATTCCATTGAAAGCCACACAAAGCATTATTCTCTGAGAGGACTTTTGTCCAGCTGTGTCTTAGTAGGAGTATTCATGTCAATCACAATATCGTGTACACTTTCTATATCTCATAGACCTACCTGAATAGCACATGCTTGTATAATGAGTATTTACTTCTTTACTTCCTTATCTTTCTACTCTTATGCAGGCTTCTTTATACAGTCTAGTGATAGGTACATTTCACTGCTGCGATTTTTTTCACTGATCAGAGCTTCTTAATTCACTTAACCACTTCATTAGTAGTTTTGTAGGATGCGTTTGTTGCACATTCAACAAAGCAATATCAGAAACTGCACATATACAGTAAACATATAATTGCAGTCAGTGCTACTAGTGAAGAATTTTACTTACTTTATCACCTATTTCATTGAATAGTATCTTGTTGCCTATAATATTGGATCTAGTGATAGAAAATCAAGGCCAGAAGAAGTATTTTGGGAAAAATTTTTGTGATCAATTTTTTGTTCATTTACAAAGGGTGTTTTTAAAGGACATCAAGGCAAAACAAGTAACACTTAAATCCATTTTCTGTATGAAAGGACCATCACCATTTTTAAATTTGTTAGAGATGGTTTAACGGATAGTAACAGGAGTTCCTGTTATACTTCTCTTCCCAGAGGCACCATGAGCTTTAGAGCTCAATCTATTCACTGGTGTAAGAAATGACCCATGCTCGTGAGTTAGTCAAGTGAGAGAGCTGTTAAAGCACCACTAGCAATTCCTCCCCTTTATAGCCAGCATATCTGCTCTCAAGCTTCCATTTATCCCGACACAAAAGTTCTACTTTTTAAGCCAAACAGGAATGTCTTCATAGTATCAGTTACATTATTTTTTACTTTCCTACCCCATCCCCACCTCAGGTCTGAAACCGTTTGTCCAACCAATACAACCTATTCTACCTTAGGAAGCCCACTAACCACCCCTGGGCTTCTGCAGCATCAACTCTTAATGAATGAGACTAAAAAACTAACCCAGATGTTTTTTAATTACTCTGAAGACAAAAAGGAAAATTTTCATTTCTATTCACTGCTGGAATAGTAAGTAGGAGGAAAGAAAAGTAGAAAATGTCTGATTTTACACCTCCCTATGTTGGTTCTCATTGGGACTATATAGTTGGAGTAATTTAAGACAATTTCTCTAAGCTCTCATTCATGTCAGAGAGAACTGTAGCTCCAGACTGCATTTGAGAAGCAGAGAAGCCCTATGATCTCCCAGTGTCTTTCCAGTTCTCATGCCATGAGAAGTTACTAAGAGAAAATTGACCTTTTTTGTCCTTCAGAGCTTTTCCCTCTGTAAAGTTGGGAAGGAGAGTAATACTATAAAAAGCATTGAAAGCAGCAAACAAAAAATGTCGCTGAGCCAAGTGTTATTTGGAGCCAGTGGATTAGGTTCAGTTTCTTTATGTGTGTACAGAGAATTTAGAGACACAGAGAACCACACCTCCCAGCATCTTTTCACACTGGCTTCAGTGGCAATATTTTTCTTCAAAGCCTTCAGGGTTTGAACCTTGTTTAACACCTCTCTGTTGAGCAATTATGCTGCTCAACAGTTGATGCCTAGTCAACAAATTGTGCCTGTGATTTTGCAGTAGGATAACATTGTAGATAAGACACACCTACTGGGCACTTTCAAGTTATAATATTGTGTTAGTCATTGCTTTTATGTATGTTTATACACAATATCTGCCTGAAGGTATACATTGATTTCCAGCCATCAAGAACACATTTAAAATCGGCTGAGTGCTTAACCTTTGTCCACAGAAAGTATATTGTAAGTTTTAATTCTTTTTTGCCATTAAGAATTATTAGCTCAGAAAAGTTTGATGTGACTATCGTCATTATCATCATTATTGACTTAAACTAAAATTCTTCTAGCAATTTTAGTCATTTTAGAAGCTTGAGTTATACTTGTAATTTACCTTTTGTCTTTTAATAGGTGAATTCCCTTAACATGTATTGATTTAAGTGGATTCAACTGTATTTCAGGTAATGATTTTCTGACAAATAAAAATAAAAATCGAATGCAGTGTTACTTTACTTGTATCTAGTAATTCTGTGTGTTTCTATAGTGAAAATGAAATGAGAAATAAAAAAAGAAAGGATACAGACTGAAATTCGCATGACATGATTGAATGTTTAAATCTAAGTAAACAATTCTGACAGTATCTTCTCCAGTATGAGCTAACCTCTGAAGCACCTAAAATCAATCAACGCTTCTTTTTAATTCCCTTAGCTCCCTAGCTATCAAACCCTAAGTTCACTCACAACGTCACAGGTTGAACAGCTAAGTTCCTGGTTTCCTCCTGCACTCAGGTGTCAATTCAGAGATGTATAGAATGAAACTCAGGCTCTCTCCCAATCCCTGGAGATGAGGAACGCATCTGGAGGTTTCAACAACAGCCTTCACCCTCCTGCAGCAGCAGCATGCAGCCTGGCAGCTGTGTGTCATTTTGTTGAGGAGCACAGTGGGATGGAGGGGAAATAATGCTGTCACCCTCTGTTCTTTGAGTAAATTTCTTCATGGGAAAACCATCCCGGTTGTAGCAAACGGTGTGAAAGTGAGCACCTTGCCAGGGTTCAAACTGGTTATGTCAGCTTGCCAGGGGAGTGCTGGACCAGGGCTATTTTATATCTGTCCTACTAGAGCGCTGTGAAAAAGGATGAGACTACAGAAAGGAAACCTGTTGGTAAAGCAGCCCTGTGGCCTGATTCCTGACTTTCCCTGCATTTTATCCCAAGCTTATTATTTGCTGCAGTGGAACTGTGGACCATGTCATATCACAGTGCAGCCCATGTCATATTTCAGCTCTAGGGGCTGCCTATCTGGGATGTAGACTCAATTTTAAATCCCTCTTCTGCTTGACTTAACTAATCTGAAGTTTCCTGCCCCTCTCCTAACCACTAGGATAAATGGACATTTCTCATTCAACTTTGGAAGGGAAAGATGTAGGTATTTTACATAAAGCTGAGCAGATTCATATGCTAAAATTCTGAGAAAGTCATCTCAGCAAATGTGTAAGCATAAAAGAGCTTCAAATCTCTATCATTTGATCCAAGAGGAATGATACCTAGGAATGGCTAAAACCATACCTCCTTTACATTACCACAGAATCGTAGAACAGTTGGGGTTGTGAGAGATATTAAAGGTCATTTATTTCCAACCTTCCCTGCCATAGGCAGGGACACCTTACACTAAACCAGCTTTGTCCAACCTGGCTAGAACACTTTCAGGGATGGGGTATCCATATCTTCCCTGGGTAACCTTTAATGCGACAGTCCTAGCTACTGGGGTGATGCCTTAGCTCTTGGCAGGGTGTGAGTCTGCCTCTAAATCCAGGCCTTTGTCTCCATTGGGGTTTTTTTGGTGTATATTCATTAAAAAATTACCTGTGAGCTTATCTATCTTTTATTTACAGCTACACATCTGGGAAGATTTTATAGACTCCAGAGGGTATCCCACTTGGAATAATCCCATTAAATTTAATTGGTTTAAACCAAAGAATTTTGCTGCTGTGGAGCAAAATTTTTATACTGATTACTCTTGAGTCCTATTAGTAGATAAAAAGACCTTGCTATAGATTTTAAGACCATCAACTGCATTCAGAGGTGCTGGGATCATAGTCTGAAAATCTCTGATATACAAGTGAAGCAGACAGCTTCAAGTCTCCATTTTCTCAGAACAAGCTTCTCTACAGTCAGACATGAAGTCACTGGTGGAGTTTGAAGATATCATGTTTTTCCTGAGTCCTTGTCCTGAGATTTAGATTTCATTTTCCTCTTCACGTTCATATTCTCTGGGCCTGTATAACTCTCAAATGCAGATTGTATCAGTTTTATTGTACCATGAGGTGAAAGAAATCTAGAGCACAGAAAAATTTACAAGCTGTTTTACACCCATGATACAACAAGGCAATCAATTATTTCCATCATCTAAACATCTCTGCCCATGTTCAAACATGGATTGCTGCTGTATTTCAGAAGCTGCGTGGCAGCATGAAGGAATGCTATGATTCATTCCCCACGCCTGCACCTCAAGATTGATTCAAATGGATATTATCATGTTTCAAAATGTGGTGGTGGTAAACATAAGGAAGATGTGCTAGGTCTGAGAGCCTCCCATGTCAAAATACACATCAGCTTTGATTGATATGTACTGACTCATGGCCATATAGGAGACGTGAGATTTGTCAGATAGGATTACAGCGGTGTAATTATTTACGCTCCCAAAATGTTGAGAATGATAGGGTGTTTATGTGAAGTATCATGTTAATGGAACTACTAGAAAAATCAATACAAGGATTGGTACTGGATGCCATTAAATCTATTTTTTTTTCTGTTTATATATTATAGTGGACTTTTCTTTATCCTTCATGCCATACAACTCTATTTTGTGTCAAGTTTATTGTGGTAATTGTCATGACACTGGTAATCACAGACAACACCGTGCATTCACTTCTGTTCTTCAGGGGCAAAGAGCACCTCTGAAAACTCTGTCCATTTGATTCAATTTTCAATTTGGCATCATTTTGCCTTCAGCACATTTTAAAGTACTGGGCCAAAACCCTTTTTACAGAAGTCAGAATTTTACCCAATTGAGAAATAGTTAAGCTAATGACTGAAGTGGGCTGAATCACTTGTCCTACCTCAGAAACTCTGTGTGACCTTGAGTTGTCCCTCATCTACTACAGGGGATAAGTAATTCTTTTTATATATTTCTATTGAAACTTCTAGAGTCTCTCTCTACTTCTAAGTGCTCTTACATTGTCTCTGGGAGTCCAAATGTCTGTGTGGAGCTGGCTGTGTTAAGACTTCTTATTACAAATAATAAACAGACACTGTAATATTTGGTTCATGGTTAAAATACCACTACCAACCACTTCTCAAATACATCCTTGTAGCATATCTTTTCATGTCCATGGTAAGAAAATTTGTCCACTAACCCCTAAACTCATCAAGCCTGGAGTCCTCTTATTTATCTGGCACACCTGATTGATTATTAAGATCCTACATGAAAGCAATAACCCTCTATATATCAGCCTGAATAATAATAACGATTACAGTAATGATTGATACATGAGCATTTATTTGTGTTCCTTCAGTCACACTAATGGTGTTTTGATGCATAAATCTCTTCTCATTGTAATAAGCTTAGATAGTTCAGAACACAAAAACGCTGTTTCATTTAATCTAATGAAGAAAATGTCTTCCTTAGGTAGAATTATGAAATGATATAGATCATGTTATACTACAGATGTTATGGAAATGCTCAGCATTGATTTGATAAAAAATGCTATGGGGATTATAGATAAATACTATTATGTATACAAACATTCCCTTGGGAACTGCTGTGATACTGTCTACAAAAGCCGAGTTCATGAAAAAGCCGCACAAGGTAAACAGTGTGGGTTTCCATTCTTCACATAGAGGCAAACAGATAGCATATAACCAGGGAGAAAAGTTGGGAAAGTTTCACATATTACTTTAAATGGCAGAAACTGGCAAATCACCAATTTAAGCATTGACTGTAATGTCTTTGGGACAGAGAATGTATTTTCGTTTTGTATCTGCAGGGCTATCTGGAACCTCAAATGGCTGCTGTTGGGTTTTCTACAGCATTAGTGAAACATGAGTAAGACGTAAACCACAGTACTGAAGGTGCTGATCCAGCAAGCAGTTAATTCCCAGGACCATCCATTGAATTCAAAGATAGTAATCATGTAAGTATGCATTCAAGGATGTTTGTGTTGGTACTTTCTAGGCTTAAGTGGCTCCTGCTGAAGTTTTCGCAGGGAGCCAGGAAAAACAAACACAGATTGTGTAGTATTTAGTCCAGTGCCTTAAAGTGAATTGCCCTCTCTTATTCCAAGCTGGACTAGATAACCTACCATCTAGGTCTTTCATACCAGAACTTTTTTCTCCTCTCCAGTTCTGTATTTTGATGCTGCTTTCAAGCAGCCCAAAAATAAACAGAAATATCAAATTTGAATGAAACTTGTGTTTATAGAGGGGCACTTTGAAAATCCTGTAATATAGAATTTTACCATGAAATTATCATAATTTTTTTTCACAAAGAATTACTTATGGAAAATGGGCTGAGCAGATGAGTTCTGAAATCTACATGGGGTTCAACCACCAGCTAGTTTGGATTTGACAATAGAAGTATACAAACCCTTTCTGAATGATGCACATAGTTTTTGGAAGGAATATATGAGATTGCAGCAGGCTGCTCTTAACTTTCTATTCCCCTCTTCACTCTTTGGGACACTTAATACACAGTTTCTACTTGCCAAAGCAACTTGCAACATATTCTGTATTCTACATAGGATCGTAGAATACATCCTGCTAAACAAACAGTTTCTCAGAAAGGTGCTCACGTGTGCACACACACTTGATAAGTCTTAAACCATTCTGTAAGGGCAGTCTTCAAACCAACTGCTCTTAAAGTCCTGACTGTTCCCAAAACTAGAGTAAAGACATTGGATATTTCATTACCTTTTTTAATTTCTATTTTCGATTAGTGACATGCCTCAGGGTTTAAGGAACACAGCACAGAAAGGTTTTAATCTTATAATTTATTTCCTGAAGGGTGTGTCACTATTAGAAAAAATGCATCTAAACTATGAAACCTCTTTCATATCTCTTATAATGAATAATATCCCTTATTGTGGTCCCAGCACTTGCTCTACTCCAGGTATGACACTATTGTGGGCAAACACCACTGTTGTGGAAGACTGTGGGCAGAGGCAAACTTGTTTTGCCTGTGCTTTGACTAGAGCAATCAGAAGCTGGGTGCACACACTTATCTCAGTGTTGAACCTGAGCTAGTTTGTTCTCCTGACAGGTGGAGTGTGCTAAATAAGACCTACAGCTGCTGCCATAACCAGGTTTAGATGGCTTCTGGTTGGCTCAGAGTGTGGACACGTCTTTTGTGTATGTCTTGGATATGCACACATATCCATATGTTTCATCATTTTTAGTCATTAAGTACCATGAATCTATAGCTACAAAATTATTTGAAATAAGAAAATTAAAATCAAATATTTCCTTCCAGACAATTATTTTCCATCTCTTTCACTGAGACTTGGCTGCAAAGCATATTCCACATTTGTGGCTGGTAGGTAAGAGGAGTGAAAAACAAAGAATAGTAACTGCTTATAAAAATCTCCTTGCTTTTGAGTTTCTATTTTAACATGAGGCTGAAGTATCACCTTTGCCTCACTGTGGAAAAACTTTGCAGGAAATGGCATTACTCATCCTCTGGACCCATGTACAGCACTGTGTACAATGGGATGTGTGCATATATTTAGATATGTGTATATAGAAAGTGTGAGTGCATACCTAGATGGTCCGAGCATCTCTGCAGTCTCTTTCGTACAAGAAAGTCCTTTGTTCCTTTCCATCCTACTCATTGCAAGAAATATGAAAGAAGAATCTTGTCTGCACAGGATTTATGGCTGGGAGAAAATGCACTCTGTCTCTTCCTGTCCACCCAAATCCTTTTGGGTAGCACCTACATAGCATAAGTGGATCTCTCTTCAAGTCATCTATTTAGCTTGGAAGGGCGCTTGGTTTTCTTGGAAGGCAATCACTTATAAAGTCCCCCTGAAGAATGCTGTTGAGAACTATGCCATGGAAACTGTTGATATAATCATGTTCAACCAATTTGTAAAGCCTTTGTGGGGGAGGGCATAAGGAGCCCTCAGTCTGACATTTAGAATTAACACCAGAAAAGGAAAGTTTCTCTTCCAGAGAAATATTGAGAAGCCAATGTTAAATACTTGCAGTCATAGTAAATGTACAGGACCTGAATGGCTAAAAGAATGGTCTAATCAAAAGCTCATTGAATGCAGTGAGAAACTTCCCAACAGCTTCAGAGTTGAAATATTGAACACATTTCTTGTCTGAAACAATGGAAGGAATTAATGATTAAAGAAGGGTTTGCAGCCTCTGAACAGGAATGTAATGGAGGATGCGTCCTCTGGTCTTTTGATACTCAATTTATCCTTATTTATTTGGGAGATCAATCACCAGAGCGCCTATGCAACTTTATTCTTCAAGTGAGTTTAAAAATGCATCTCTTCATAAATCTGACTCCTTATGCCGGTGGCCTAATGACCAATTTCCCTCCCAACTCATTTACCCTTTCCTATTCATTATTTAATACACATTGATAAACTCAAGAAGGGCTAGAGAACTCCTGAAGCTCAGCATAGTTTGGCTTCTGCCCATCTGCTTTATGCAGTGAGTCCTGCATTGACTGGTAGCAGAAGAACAGCTGTAGGCTACTGTTAAATAAAGCAGGTCAATACTTGTTCTTTGGCCCTCAGGGCAAGCAACACAATATCCACATGGCTAAACCCCTCTTTCCACCACCCCAGATAGTATAACAAATATTAGTCTGTATGGATCACACTGTGTAGTATTCAAGTCACGGTATGGATGTGTTTGGATTACTAGTGTAGCCAGAACTGCAGATGAATGGAAGAACACCAGGACTGTCAGTTCCACTGGAAGTGGATTTGCACTGTGGTCTTAATACATGTCTGTGAACATGCCCACCACAGGGAGCTGACAGTACCATGACAGTGTGTTTGTTTAGAATTATCTTAATTGATGCTGAAACTATTAATTGCTTCCTGTTTATACAACCTCCAATAATGTCGGTAGATCAAATGCAAAAACCTAGCCTGGCAATTTTCAAAAGCTGTCAGAGAGTATAACAGAAATGACTTAGATGAATGTGCTTTCAGCTCCCATGAAATGTAAATGCATGTGTAACACATGAGTCTGCCGGTATCTATGCATGCTTTTTGTTCTGTGAAAATGTGAATTTCTTATGCATGTCATCTCAAACAATGATCAAAATTTAAATCAAAATGTTTGAGTTTCTTTCTTTCCTGGGTCTCCTATTAGTACTTGGAGCTTGGGATGTCTCAGTATCTGTGGTGTGGGCCTGAAAAGCTCATTGACCCATTTCAGTTTCATGAAAGATGCTTAAGACATATATGTCCCATAAAGCTTTATCCAGTTAATACATAGTAATTGATAAATGGTTTAATATAAATTAATAGAGATTTCCCCTAGGATTATATTATAATTATTATGCACTGATTTGTGTCTTGGTAGTGGTTGATGGCTTAGCACCTAAGTACTAGATCATGTGCATTTTCTGAATTTTTATCTTGAGTACTGGCCCTGCTTTTTCCAAAGAGGCAGAGCTCAGCCCATGGAATTGACAGAAAAATCAGTTTGACATCTTTGCATGTAGACATGAAGTGTGTTTTAGGGGCAAGAAACTGCCTACAGGGATGTAAGTGTTGTGTCTGTATCACCTTTGTAAGATTTCAAGAGCAGGAAAATTAATGCTGTTGTTTCAATAAAGAATATTAATGCAACATGCAACCCTGGCTGAGTATTTTAGTGATTTTAACTGGAAGAAAAGAGGAGGGATTGACCTTTCAGTCAGGCATCAATGCGTTCCCTGCTCAGTAGGGGTGAAGTTAAGGTTTCAATCTTCCAGTGCTTCTCCCAGACTTCATTGCAAAGCTGTGGAGCTTTTCTAGCCCACGAGCAGTTGGTGCCATGCAGCTTCTGACAATCAAATTATTTGTGATACATATCTGTTTTGTTTGTCAACTGTGATTTTCTCAACAAAGCACAATACCATTCTCAGGTCAGGTAGCTTCTTTCCACAAGGTTGGGTTGGACAAAGCCTCAGGTGACATTGTTTAGTGTGAGGTATCCCTGCTCATGGAAGGGGGGTTAGAACTAGATGATCCTAAGTTCCTTTCCAACCCTATCTGTTCTATGATTCTATGAATCTAGTATTATATTTCTATGATAAATAATAATGTTATTATAATTATTATTATTCACATTATTGGAATTTTTATAAAACAGGATAAACAACACCTCTGAGGAATAAGGTATATGTATACTTAATGCTCAGTGAAAGCAGAAGACAAGAGGAGTCAAGATGATATTTCTAGATATTATTTCCTTCAATGGGTTATTTTTTCTTTTCTCTAGTGCACCCGCATGTTTGGGATTTATTTTTTTTTTAGAGTTCAGGAATTTAAAAATACCAACCATGACTAAATTAAATTTCCCTCTTAGAATAGGAAAGCAATACTGATGTCCCCAGGCCATTTATTTTTTCCTCTCAAAAGTAAATTAATTTGTCTAGAAACGAAAGTAAATATAAAATTGGTCCTTGAAGAAATCCAACACTTGTTCCTAAGACCCTTGGCAGAACAAAGCAGACTCTTTAGACTTATTGTGAAGTTAAAACTTATTGAAATCTTATATATAAGCTTTACTCAAATTATATGTGTAGGCTTTTTGGGTTTTGATACTATTCTTTAAAAATAACTGCCTTTTTTCTCATTCAACTGAACTCTTCTTCCTTAGAGACTTTCCTTTATAACTGTCTAGCCCTTGAAATAGCTGCTACTTCTATAGACTTCCAGGATATTCAAGACATTACCTTCAATTAAATTATTTTTTTAAAGCTAAGTTCCCTAATCACAACAGAAATGGGTTACAAACTGACCATAAACAATCAGTTGTCCGCACTGTGTCCCTCTCCACCTCACAAGTCAGTCAAACTACATGGACAACATCTTAGATCAATGTTTGTAGAAAGAATTTCAGGGATTATTTCAAGAATTTAATTCTAAGCAAAAGCAAATCCCAGAAAAAAAATTATAATCATCAAGACAAAATAACTCTGATTCTAAGTTCTTTAATAAGAGAACCCATTCTTCAAACATAGGAGCACTAGTACAGAGAAAGAATAAAAGGGGATATGGCCAACAGGTGGAAAAGTAATCCATGCTACAGAGGAAAGAACATTTCTCGACATATGTCAAGAAAAGTGGAAGTGTAAAGGTTTTGAAGTATACGTGCTGTGAAACTTGTATGCAGTGTTCAGAAGAACATGTACAGAACAATATGAGATAGAGGCGGCTATCTCACCGACTAATCTATTTTTTGTTTTGCTCAGATTTCCCAGGAGTTTCATTGCGATTCTAAAATCCCTCAGTTGTGTAAATCCTGCTCTGTACTTAAAATAGTTCTGTAATGTTTTGTGGCCTGCAGGCATTGATACCTATTCTCAACTTTAATTCTCTTTTAATGCAGATTTTGCCAAGAATATATGCCAGCACTTTAGAAAACTGTTAAACAAATCACTTCAGGGGAAGTTACTTCTTAAAACACAGTGCTTGGCCTCAGGTAATCACAAGGTGCTGCAGCTGTCATGGCTACAGACTATTAAGGATATAACACTGGATCAACTGTTTTCATTCTTGGAGAGTCTCCAAAAGGTGGTATTAGGCAATAGCTCTTCTATCTAGAAAACTCATATGCTGGATAATGCGGATACTCCAATCCTCTTTGATCCAGTGAGTGTATGAGTCACTGTGGTGCTGTGGCCAAGTACCAGTGTAAAATCCCCCAGCCCTTCCCATCCAATTTCAGCTGGATATTGCACTGCTCGGCTTCTGTCCCAGAGAGTGCCGTTTGTGCAGACAGGCTGTGTGATTTTAAACAGCTGGTTCACATCACTGTAAATTCATTGTATTTCAGCAGCAGGTGAAAGGAATTGTGCACTTCAATCTAATTGTATGTACTAGTGATATACTATAGTTTTCTAAAGACATTAATGAGAGGTTTTTAAAGTATTCTAAGAACCTTCTGAGCAAATAGGAAAAAGGTACTGTAAATGTAATTATTAATTTTGCATGTTCTATATCCTTACAATACCCTTGCCATGAGTTTGAATAAGCATAGGAATACCGTGCAAAGCCACATACCTACCGTAAAATTTTTGAGAAGGCCTTCTCAGAGTCCCACACTGTACTATGGGATTCCCAGTGTCAACGGTTTGTAGCCAATATACAATTTAAAGAAGAAAATCAAGCAACACTTCTTCTATTAAACACTTGAGTTCTGCTCAACTTTGCTGAGCTAAATTATTAAAGCCTATCAGAGAAGACTGATTTTTTTCCTTGACGATAACCTTGTGCAAGTAAACAGTGTATGTCAAACACACTGTAAGCCTGCTAGATATTATGAAAAACTCACCAAACCAAAACTTGCTTTGAAAATTTTCAAACTCACAGCTGCTAAATTATGACCCACTAGTATTTTATGGTATAATCACATATTTAGATGTTCAGAAAATATTAAAATTTATGTAAGTTGGGAAGACTGAGAAAAAACCAGAATATGTCACATTTAATTTTTCTACTCTGCTCCACTCTGATGAATTTAATGGCATTAGTTTGTATTTAATCCATACTAATAGAGAAGAAAGTGGTTTACTATATGAGGCAGACATGGATTGGATCACTCACTTAACTTAAAAAAACCCACAGTCTTAAAATTGCTGACGTTTTGTCTGCTAAACTATTATATACTGTCTTTATGGATCAGCAGAAAATTAAAATAAGATAAAAACCTAATTCCTGTTTCCATGAGGACATATTATAAACTATTGTTAGTTTCTTTTCTGTGTTCAAATGAGAGTGGAGGAGAGCCTGTGGAAATAAACTGGTGTGCTTTTAGTAACCCATCTATACTAAAAAAACGGGTTGCTTTTTAATAGCATGTTAACCTGCACATCAGAATTCAGCACAAATAAGACAGCTGACTTCTAAGAAGTATTAATAGGCAGAAAATAAATCTTGGACCCCACAATCATCCCACCTAAAGAAGGCCTCTGAACTAAGAGCATAATTCCCAGTGGGCTCTCTATCATTCCCTACAGTCAAGAGGCACACTTTTTAATAGCTGAATAAACTCGTGATAGTGCTTACTCCTTGTCACTGGTGATCCAAGCAAGTTCTAGCTTAAATACCTCAACCTAGGTAGGAAGTATCCTACGTTCTACCTCATCTTCACCAACTATAGTTTAAATGACATATGACAGATGACATCTAAATGACAACGTGCCTCATCTACACTAGAATTTGAAAATGTGCTGACTGGCACATCCCCATGGATATATGCTCCATAGAAAACGTCCCTTCCTTTCCCCAACTACACTTCTAATTGGCTCATGTGCTTGTACACACAGAAGGTGAGAATAAAATGGAGGAAAAAAAGCTCTAACATATCTTTTCTAATTCCTAAGGAAGCTATTCTTTTCTTGGAGATTTTAGGAACTTTTGGTTTTGTTGGGTTTTCACAGTATTTGGAGGAAAATAGAGCATTATTATCAGAGACTCACCATCTCAGATCATCAAGCTGAGTCACAGCACATCACTAAATACTACTTCTCTAGAAATGAGGCATTAGGAAGAAAAGACATTGTGTGGTGCCACGCAAGCATTCCTGGCATGAGAACAGGCTCTTCATATTACCCACAAATGATAAAATCATAGGTAGTCATACAGGTTATTTCAAATCACTGTTGATAAAATCTTGACATATCATATCTTTCTGCACCAGGACTATGCCATAAAATAGAAAGTACATTCTATCATGGGAAAATCCCTACCTCAAAATTACTACTCTTGCCTCTGGTAGTCCTTTCATTTGGTGTCTGAATTTACACAGGTGCATTCTGAGCAGAACTCTAATTTCTGTTCTTCTCCCATATGGAGAAGGCAACATTTACCTTAGTCTTTGTGAAGGCAAACTTTCACCAACTTCCCCTTCCCCAAAAAACCTACATCCACTTTGTGTCCCCCTCCCCCCCAACACACAAAACTCAACTACTTAATATTTTTAGAGGTACTTTTAAATTAGCTAATAATTCTTCTCTGTGGGTATTTTTGGTGGCTTTTTTTTTTTCTTTTTTTAATAAAAATTCTCTAAAGAGGGGGTAGAAGATATCAATCTCAGTATCTTGTCCTCAATACTTCCATAAAGTCGGTAATTTATTGTATTTTTTGCATGGAACGTTTCTCTGTATTACATATTCCTTTTGACCAAAGATCATAGCTTGCCAGTTTCATACTTCTTTTTTTCATTTGAACACTACAGATCTTACACAGCAACATGAATTGGTCGAGCGGACTGAAAATTATTTCCCTATATATGACTACAACAAGGTCTTGACAGTATGGTAAGAAACTAAGACAGAGGTCTTCAAACTGCTGCTACCTTGAAATAGTTAATGCAGCTGAGAATTTTACTGTGTCTGCTTTGTGAAAGTACAGAATTTAACACAATTTTATGGTGTCCCACACCTGGCTGATGAATGCAACCTTGACAAATCCATGAGAAAGATGAGCAGATTTTGCAATGTTGCTATTAAAGCATGAAAGGACTGACTGAATATTGCATTGAGACACCTCCCAAGTTTTGGCAAAATTTCCAGTTTGTGTTTAGGACTCACATCCACATGACAGCCACTTAAGCAGTATAAACATGAGGTTAGTATTTATGCTTTTACCTCTCAATTCTGACAGGCCCCAGCCCATGTTCACCTTTTTAAATTCTCCCAAGATCTAGAGAGATACTGAAGGTTAATCTCTCTCTTAATGCTCCTTTTGGTGTTCTTTTATGCTGATAATTCTTCGACATACATACTCAAGAGATACTGTTTCAACTTATAGTTTATCATTTTCTAGTATATTCAAACTGTTTCAGTATTTTCCACTTGCTTTGTACCAGAATGACATGGTCATTTCAGGGGTTGAGCAAAGAGTCAAGAGAGAGGAACACTTGCCAGCATGCCTCCCTTCCTGGCCATGCTGTCTGCAGTAACTACAATATACTTGCTCTGAAGTTTATAAGTGTTTCTAAAACAGCAAGTTCCAGCTCAGAAATAATTATCTGAATAGAGGAGAACAAAAGACAGTATAACTATGGACCATCTCTTGTCTTTAATAGCTATTAGCTGTGTCACAAGATCAGATCCTTTACCCTGAAATATCTTTAGGTAAATCCTGAATAGGGTAATCAGGGCACAGATGCATTCCAAGCAGTTCTTCGTCCAAATGATCTCCCACTCCTGAACTGTAAAACCAATGCATTGTACTATGATGCACTGTTATGGATCTCCTATAGCATAGCATTTAATTCTCCCACAGAGTAAAAGTGAATGGTTATGAAAAATTACCTTCATATATGACTAGATTATGAAGGAGAATGCACACAGTTTGTATTGGGAAGTTTTGCATAAAAAAATTGTGTAAGCCTGTTGACTGACATAAATACTGACTATTCAGCTATGGAAGACTGATTTGGGGACACAGATATGCCTGTCAGAAACTGTATTTACTAGTTATTTGAGTCACTACTTATTGAAGTTTCTAGTTACTCAAGACACTGACCACTGAGAGCTACACTTCAGCACATCAAAACCCATACTGCTAGTAACAGAGAGATTAGATGGTTTAGGAAACAGAACCATAATCTTCAGAAAGTAGAGGAAAACACAGAGATTATGCCTGTAAGCTAGACAACTGACATAAGTGCAATCCACAGGTCCCTTGACAAAATGCAGGATACGTTGCAAAACATTTCCGTAGAGGTATGCCAATGTAGCAGTGGCAATGAAGCATATTTAGCACCGACATTGATGCCATGCAAGTCAAACAGTGGAACTGGACTTCACTCAACCAATAATTTGATTACATCATTGAGGACACAGATGGATGAGGACACGATGTACAGTTTATACCCTCTCTGGAGACTTCAAGTGCAAATGAGATCACTGATTACATCCAGACTAGAGACACTGAGGCAGAAGTGCAGTGTAAACATCTGTAGACTGAAAAGCTCCAGGCAAAAAAAAAAAAATCTACATCTGAAACTGTGGGCCATCACTCAAAATCATAGCTGGTAGGCAAATAAAGCAGGCTGCCAGGTGACCAGATGCATGTCCCTTTAAGCGAGGTTTTACAAAGAGTATTTTTTCTGTGTTTTGACTTCTTGTGTTTTGAAATATTTTTTTCAAAACTACAAATTTTTAATAAAGAAATCCTTAATACACAGGTATTTCATTCATAGACTCAGTATTATGCCCATTATCATTATGCTCATAACAAGGAAGAGCAAAAGGAAGCAGAGAGGGGTGACTCAATGAGGTAGCAACAATGCCAGGATCAGAGCCAGGTCATCTACTTTGCTGACCAGGCCTCACTGCCAGATGTGGAAATTGAAAGGATCAGAAATAAAGACTACACTAACAAATAAGAACAGCTAACTGGAGGCTTAGGAAGAGCACAAACCTGTAAGTCAAAGAAATTCTTTTACACCTACATTTCTAACTGCATTTGTGTGAGTGTATCCTTCTGTAGCACCTCTTAGGAGACTGATGGAGAAAAAAAGAATCCTACCTAAGGACCAAGTAACACCAAATCCCAAACACCATGTTTGAATGAAAATTCATGTACATGGTAACTGGCTACTAGCTTTGAAAAATATTGCCAAAGTATCTGAAACAAAGTAGAAGGAAATGGTAGATAGAAGATTAGTATTATTTGAGATGCAGTACAGACTTGAAGAAAGAGGAAACAGTAAGGGGCAGAAATAGCCTGAAAAATGTTCAGATTTTTTTAATCTGGTTTTGTTTAGGTCCAAAACATAAAGCTCAGAATAGCAACGTGGCCTAAATTCAATCCAAGGATGCTCAGCTTCTTTCTGCAAAATTGTCTTGCCCATATGGTTTAACCCCCCCCCCACCCCCCCCTTTTTAATAGCTAACAGTAATTAACAATTGCCTAAATCACCAAACAACTATAACCAACTTCCTTCTTTTACTGTTTCCCCTCCGACTTTCTAGAAGGGGAAAGTCAAAGCAAAGCAGAAGTAGTGCAGAAAACCAGAACAATGGAAATAATTGATCCTTGTAGACTTTCTATTTGAGAGAGACATATTTAACTCAGTGTAGAAAATCAGATGATAATTATAATACCTGCCACCTAGAACAGCACACTAACAAGAGCATGTTACTGACGTAACAAAACAGTTTCATCACCACACCTCCGCTTCTATTACCAATCAGATAAAGGTTGGTTTACAGACCTGGTAGCCAAATACAAGCAGTTAAAATGGCATAACTAGATTTTTAAGTGTGCCTATTGTTACAACATTTAAAGCAACAAGCCTTATAGTTGACTTGAACTTGCCATTTCATCCATCTAGCCACATGTATTATAGCAGATACCAACGTTTCTGCTGACAACAGCAGAGCAATTTGGACAACTGATACGATCAAACACAGATCAGAAGGGAGAAACATTAAAATTAGTGACATGTAAAAACAAGTTGTAGAGATACACAATGTCATGTTTCATGCTGAAACATAATATAAAAATATAGTAAGTGGGATTTTTAACCAAAGAGAACTGAGCAATGTTGGGTTTTTTTCAGTGATACAAAGCTCTTATTTGTTTCTAGCAATGAAATAGGAGGAGGAGAAAAAGATTTTAACACTGACATAAATAGTTATGCAAAAGGTGTTACTGAACTACATGCAAGTTTTGCCTATCCCAGACCACGGACACACAAAGAACAATGCAGGAAATTCCATATTCCACTGAGGATAAAACATCTCAGTATTGTTTTTTCCCTTTCACTTCACCCCCTTCTGCAGTGGCAGCTGTTTGAAACTCACACAGTTGAAATCTTAAAATAAATGTTAGGGTGTTAAATCGTAACTCACAGAAAATGAGAAGGTGAAATACAACTTTATTCAGCTTAATTTTATCTATGTATATGTATATGTGCATGCATTCACTGACAGATACAGAATTCTGCAAAACTACAGTCTTATCGCCACATCAAGCAGTACTCTTTTCAGTGTCTGCCTTCTCTGGGACATCTCCAATTTAAAAACCTGAGTGCCACAATTACACTGAGAAATTAGGGTCCTGTAAAAGTATCCATTCAGAAAAAAGTGTCTGTCAGCAGGGATTCAATTTCAGGATTCATCCCTTAGGCTGATTTTCTTTTAAAGATAATGTTTTCTCTTTTCAATCTCAACTTCATTCTTTAGGGTACAAGGGGACACTCTTTTTTCTGATAAGAATGTAACAGTCTTCCAGTGTCTTCTAGCAAATCATTTTATCTCTTGTACCACAAAAGGTATTGTATTGGAAATCTAAATGACATTATACAGTACGTCTGATCAGTGAGTCCTGTCTTTTTCCACTAGTCTAGTTGTCTAAATATTGAAAAAATAAAAACTGGAAGGCTTTTCTATAGTCTGCAAAAAAAAAGTTTGAGAAAAATTTCTTCGTAAGCCGTATGAATAGAACGTATTCTGAAAAGTATTATCTGCTTAAGTAATTTCAGAAATACACTTCATAGCACTCACCTGAAGAATTACAGGTATTTTTTATTGCTTATGTTTTTTTATTATTTATTATTTATGACATTCAAGATAATCAGAAAAAAATAAACAACTTAATTTCTATCTTGATAAAAATAATGAAAATATATCTTCACTCAAGTGAAAATGAAGTTATTGAGAATGTTCAATGGATATATATTTGGTATGAGAAGTACAATGAAAATATTTCACAGACCTTTTATATTTCAGCAAGCAGTTACAGCCATAAAAATATTAGCATGTTTTAGGAAAATCTATCGGAAAATCTATCAGAAAATCTACACACACAAAACAATAATAAAATAGTTGAATGAGTCCTTAAGAATCACAGGGTTCAATTAATTTAAAATATAGATATTTACTAAGATTAAATAACAAGAAAGTTGTGACAGCTTCTCCTTTTGAATTTCTAAAAGTACATACTATCTCTGAAGTAGTAAATACTCTGCCAGCTGTTATCTTCTTCACAAAATATTCTAGTGAAGTCAATGGAATGCCTTCTAAGGTGAGATGGTGCTCAAGATGAGTATGTGTAAATTATCTGATCCTCTGGATGTGAGAGAAAAGCCCTTGGAATGTTAATAGCAGTCTTTATAGGAAATTTTATTTAATTTCCATCTAAATAATTGGATGCAATTCAACAATACTTTTCTATTGTGTATGTCAAGAAAATACAAAGTTCATCAACACTTACATTCAACCTACTTACTATATAAAAACAGTTCAAAAGACAGAGCTGTTGTGCCAGAAATTGATACAATGCCTCAGCTGTAGTTGACTTTTACAGGAATAAACTTATAAACAAGAGAATGTAACAGTTTTCAGAAAAGCCTAAAATGAAACAAAGATTCTTCCAAATGCTGATCTCACAGCTATGCAATTTTGTTAATGACAATGAATATTGTTCCAAGCTTTAAAAAACATCCACCAAAGATCAAAGCTTCCATTTAATCTGTAGCAAGCACTTTAAAATTCTGTTTTGTATTTCTAATCACATTGTCACCTGTTACATATACTAAAAATCTGTATTTGTACATTTGTTTGTATTTTTACACAATATATTATTTCAGCACATTTCATTACATTAATATTTACATCTATACACAGAAAAAAATGTAAATATATTTTAAAAAACCCCAAAACCAATCTCCTGACTTGAATTTCTCAATTGTATACTTTGCCTACTATCAGACTATTTACAGGTACCACTTCACCTCAGTCAGCAATGTTCTAAAAAAGTCTAAACCTTCAAATACTTTGAATTTCTAATACTTCTATACATCTATACAATGGAATGGGGGGGGGATGGGGGAGGGAGGTGTTCTACCTGCCTTTTCTATCACAAAATTTTCAAACTGAAGGAATAAACAGAGATTGAGCCTGCTGCTTGCAATATAAAAGCTGATTACTCTGAAGAACTCAAAAGAAAAGGAATTTATCCAGACTGAGAGCATTAAAAGCAATTCAAACTTTCTGGATTACATCATTGGAAGCAGTATGTAATTTGTTCCAACTGATGTCATTTGCTCACATAAAGCTATTATTTTACAAGCACCTTAGTATGTTTACACTTTCCTTCCTCCTAACACTCTGATCAGACTCACACCTGACACACGAAACAAGTGGAAAAGACAGTGCAGAAGAATTAAATCTAACAGACACATTTTGCCCAAACAAAATTAATATTAATAGATAAAATGGTGCATCATACATATTTTTAAGCATCCCCTTATAAGTGAAGACATGAAAAGAATTCTCCGCATTCTGTTCATACAATGACCTTGGATAACTTAGATCTGTTCTTGTGGGATTTGCAACTCTTTTCCTGAATGGATGTAAGATGAGGTAATGCCATTCAAAAGGGTCTGAGCAGTGAAATGTTACATGCAGGACTCAAATATTCTGGCCCCAGTTCTAACCTTGTAATTGTATTTAACTGGGTTGATGGAATTTCTCAACTTCCATTACTTCTGTCTTTGCTTCTAGATTTAAAGTGTGCCAGATCCATATAGATAATACACTAATAGACATTATTTCAAATTAACACTACAAAAACTGTGAGAAATGCAGATTTATGCTGCTCATCTACACCACGCCTGGTAAAG
Source organism: Loriculus beryllinus (assembly GCA_039877255.1). Taxonomy (NCBI): domain Eukaryota; kingdom Metazoa; phylum Chordata; class Aves; order Psittaciformes; family Psittacidae; genus Loriculus; species Loriculus beryllinus. The sequence goes on along the minus strand of JBCJKH010060388.1, from coordinate 16,404 downwards.
TGCAGTGTGATACCCTTTGTGCCTTGCTTACTGTATTATGGTAAGGGTAGGCCATTCCTGCTTCACCACATCAGTAAGACAGACTGCAAGTAAAGTTTTTAATTACAAAGTGATATTCCTTTTAAAAAAGTGCTTTAAACAATAGAATCTGTCTGAAACACAGGATAATAACTTGTTTAAAATGATTCTGGGCCCAGTCAAAATGAAGCAACTTTGTTGCACACCTTTAGAACTGAAGTTGTGAAAAAACATGTCCTATAGATATTGACCCATCAAAAAGAAAATCTCGCATTTTAAAATAATTGGAATAACGGTGGAACAACCGATGCAAGTGCTAATATAACATACGCAAAAGATCAGCATGTGTTAAACAAAACAGGGTGGGTTTGGCATCTACCTCAAACTATTTACCCCACGCTAAGCTTCTTAAATGTCATAAAACTGAACTCTCAGCTAGCAAAAATTCAAGAGGGTATAAACTTGTGCCATATTAATCATGATATCCATAAACAACTTGCACAGAGCTAAAGATATACATAGATAGATAGATAGATAAAATTTCCTACTCTGTTTTCTTTGCACAAAGCAATACAGATAAATCACCAGCTAACTAGTAGGAGGCTATACAATGCAGATGTTGAGGTTTAAAATAATTTCTGAATCTTCAGTTTACCTTTGGCAGAGTTCACTTAATTTTAAATGCATATTTTTTGTTAAAAACAAAACAAACCAAACAAACAAAAACACCAAAAACGACACACACAAACCCAAACCAAAACCCCAAACAAGCCCAGAACAAATTAAAAAAAGTACAATTCAGAAAGAATATAGAAGTAATAACATTCCCCCTTACCTTTTCCATCTTTGATGGGTCACTGCTATTTTTTTGTCTATGCCTCAAATCCTGTTTATAAGCCATTTTTTAAATGTAACTTCAGAATAGTATGCCTGGCAACACTTTAAATCACAAATATAGTGTAAATAAGTATACACACACACATCATGAGAAGCCACATACTTATGGTTTCAATCCTATGTCTTCTTAAATAAGCATAAAAGTTGTAGTAGCAAACACGATACAGCATGCAGAACAAGGACAGTGCTGCATATTCTCCCTAAAGTGCAGATGGTACCAAAGCAGATTTTAAGATAAAAACGAAAATTAAACCTCATTCACTCCTCCTTGTTCTTCTTCTGGGAACACACACCCCCCTACACACATCACCAAAGAAAAAGGAATACCAAAAATATTCACAGCATGCAAGTTATTTGCAATATCTCACACTGGGTGATCAAATGGTAACTAAGATATGTGCAGAGAGAACCAGTTTAAAGGCTTTATTTCTTTTCTCAATTGGACATAAGTTGACAGCCCCAGTTAAAACTAATACCTCTCCACTTTTCTATGAGAATTTTTTTCAACAGGACATCAGAATTAATTCTTCACATTATATGACTAGCAAAACATCAGAAGTTTTACAGATAAACACTAGTGCAAATATATTCAGATATAGCCTTTCCTTAAAACTTCTACCAGAAATTAGTGTTTACAGAAGTACAGTACAATACTTTGCAGTCCAAGGTTATATCTCAAAAGTAGGCATGCCTTGGACATTTTCCCCTTTCCAATTAAACCTTAACTTACCTTGCATAGTCAAAATCAGCTAGTGAAACTAAGCTGTTAGAAACCTAAGTTCTTTTGTCCACAACCTCATATTTATGTCTTTTTTTTTTTTTTTTTTTTTTTTTTTCCATTCTGCTGCCATCTGCTGGCAGAGAATTTATTCTACATTTGACTGTTGCATCATTTACCGCTGTTACAATATGAACCTTATTTTCCATGTATCTTGGCCAACCAATCAAGTAATGTTACATTTCCAAGTCAAAAATTTTCAGCATCAACGGCCTATAGTCAGTGATCAACATGACTTTTGTCAGCCCGGAAAAATTGTGCCTCTAAATTCTGTCCGTAACAATACAGCATTGAATATCTGTATCCTTTTAAAAAAAAACAATTTCTTCCAGATCATTGAAATTATAAAAACATTTCAAGCACTAGTAAAGCTTTCTGAATCTCTTCGTTCTTGTCAAAGTACAATACTGTATCTTGAAGTTTATGTGCAACCACTTCCCCTTGAGGTTTTTGTGCATTTTCTGATAAAATTCACAAGAGCAGTAAAATGCTATCCCATGACCTAAGATCATAATAAATAAAAGGCAACAATTTAAAAAAAAGTAAGCTAAGTTCACCAAGCGCAGTATTTTTATGCTTACTAGTTTTTCATTAACATTCTACTTTAAGAAAGCAATATGAGTGCCTCTTTACAATCCACTGAGCTATAAAATACCATGCTTATACAATAAGTAAGGCATAAAGCAGTACAAAAAAAAAAGAAAATGGTTGCATGTAGGCAAATGCTTTGAAACAGTAATTGCATTCTAAAACTAAGGGAAGCACTTTCTAAGAAGAAAAATTAACAGATCTTAAATCAAAAAGTTATGCTGGCTAGCCTCTGGGTTACAGCTGTATGTAGCTCACTAGTTTAAGGGAGGACATGACTAGTTTTCCCAAGTTCCAGGCATAACCACAAAATAAAACAAATTATAAAATATATCTTCAAGTTTTATGCAGGCAGCCTTTGTTTTGTCCCCTTGCCTGCAGATGTACATATTAAATTTTTCTATAAAAGCAAGATATTCATAGAATCATAGAATGGTTTGGGTTGGAAAAAGACCTTAAGAACATCTATTTCCAACCCCCCTGTAATGCGGGGGGACACCTCACCCTAGACCATGTCACCCAAGGCTGTCTAACCTGGCCTTGAACACTGACAAGGATGGAGCGTTCACCACTTCTTTGGGCAATCTATATCAGTGCCTCACCATCCTCACCATAAAGAACTTCTTCTTTATACCTAACCTAATCTCTCCTTTTTAAGTTTAAACCCATTACCCCTTGTGCCATTGCTACAGACCCTAAGGAAGAGTCCCTTTCTGGCATCCTTGTAGGCTTCCTTCAGATACTGGAAGGCTGCTATGAGGTCTCTGCAAAGCTTCCCTTCTCCAGGCTGAGCAGCCCCAACTTTCTCAGCCTATCTTCATACGGGAGGTGCTTCAGCCCCCTGATCGTCCTCGTGGCCCTCCTCTGGATTTGTTCCAACAGCTTCATGTCCTTCTTATGTTGGAGATACTATACTGCACAGAGTACTGCAAGTGGAGTCTTACGAGAGCAGAGGGGCAGGATCACCTCCTTCAACCTTCTGGTCACGCTCCTTTTGGTGCAACCCAGGATACGGTTGGCTTTCTGGGCTTCAAGCATACACTGAAGCTGGCTCATGATCATCTTCTTATCAGCCAGCACCCCCAAGTCCTTCTCCACAGGGCTGCTCTGAATCTCTTCTCTGCCCAACCTGTAGCTGTGCTTGGAATTGCCCCAGTCCAGGTACAGGACCTTGCACTTCACTTTGCTGTACTTCATGAGGCTGGCATTGGCCCACCGCACAAGTGTGTCAAGGTCCCTCTGGATGGCATTCCTTCCCTCCACTATATCAGCTGACCCACAGTGTGGTGTCATCGGCAAACTTGCTGAGGGTGCATTCAATCCCACTGTCCATGTCAGCGACAAAGATGTTGAATAGGATCAGTCCCAAGACCGACCACTGAGGGACACCATTTGTTACACAGCTCCAGTGTGACATCGAGCTGTTGACCACAATTTTTTGTGTGCTGCCATCCAGCCAATTCCTTATCCACCGAGTGGTCCACCTATCAAATTGATGTCCCTCCAATTTAGAGACAAGGCTGTCGTGTGGGACAGTGTTGAACACTTTGCACAAGTCCAGGCAGATGACGTCAACCGCTTTGCCCCTGTCTATAAGTTCTGTAGCCCCCACCACTGGAGGCCATCAAGATGGTCAGGCAGGATTTGCCCTTAGTAAAGCCATGTTGACTTTCACAACCACTTCGTTGTTTTTCATATGGTTTAGAATGGTTTCCAGGAGAATCTGTTCCATGGTCCTGCCAGGCACAGAGGTGTGACTGACTGGTTTGGAGTTTCCTCGGTCTTCCATTTTTTCCCTTCTTGAAAATAGGGGTTGTATTTCCCTTTTCCCATATCCTTTTCAATAACCACTAACTAAAGTTTAATATATGCACATCTGTCACTGACACAGTTCTTCCAGGAGCCTGCATGTGTTCATTTAGCTTTCATTTTGCTTTTTACTGTTACGTGTGTCCTGCAACAACAAGTTCTAAACTTTGCAAACATAAACTTGTTCTTTACAAACTGCAGTGCACATACATGAACAGCCATGCTTTGTAGTGTGAAAATAATCTCACAGTTTCAAGGCACCAGACTACTCCTTTTTAAGTCTAACTTGGCTAAGCACATGAGAAAAGGAGTTCTCTCATAATCCAAGGACCACAGTGAGGCATCAGGTAGTTAAGGTATAATTTTGTCTGTCCAAAATCCACAAAAGCTTTTGTTACTGATGTTTTACCCTCTCATGCAAAACAACTGAAACAATGCAAAAGTGGGTAAATCTTAACACAAATGGAGTGTCTGTACAGTTCTATATCCAAAGTAAAACACACGTTCTGTGACTTTCAAATTCATCTGTTCCATCAGTTCTTCCCCTAGTACATGCTGAACTACACCAACTACTCTGGAGTCATTAACAAAATTTGTCTTGTAGGAGAAAGTGAGGACTAATTGTATGGACAGGTAGTTAGTGCTGGAAAAGCAAAACAAAAAGGCAATGAAATACTAAACTAAAAACTGTGGTGGAGATGTGAGGTATGCTAAAAAAAGGAGTTATAATTTTCAAGAGTACTTAACAGCAACAAGATCACAACAATCTGCTTTTTGAAAAGCTAATGCAGAATGGCTATTTTTGATGGATAACAGCCAGTGTAGAGCCAACTAAGGATGCAGAATTCAGGTTAACAGCAGATACTGAGAAGCCTACATCAGAACTCAGAGCAAAGTCTTGATTGCATCCTCAGGTATGCTACACGATTTTAGAGAGAAGAGTTTAAAGAGGGTATGCCGAGTGTTTCGTATTGCTCAGTGTGTGTGTACTTCTGCAAACTGCCATCCTGGTGCATCAGAAGTATTTCAGTACTTCAGCAAGCACTTAACAGAACAAATACCTCTGAAGAAAGTCAGGTCTTGGTTAAGGTAGAGACTGCCGTCAAATTCCCAGGGCTCTAGAATGAACACTTGAAAACAGATATGATAATAAAAACAGAACAGGCTTGGGAAAAGTGCATTTACATTCTCAGAGATTAGTTATTTAATACAGTATTACATAAATTTACATTTGTAGTTTTCCTATTTTACCTTCTGGAAATATAACCTGTGGAACGAAAGAGAGCATCTTCCTCTTCCTCCTCTTCCTCCCTCCCTGCCCCCCCTTTAAATATACATCAAATCAAACAGTGTACATAAGAGAAGCTTATACAACATGTGGCCAGTTGAATACCAAAGCAAATCAGTAACTTATACGATTACCAAGAGGAAAACAATGTATTATCTCCATGTGAAGCTAAACTTGAGTCCCTGACTTTGATACAGACAGGATTTCTTGTTCAGTACTTGCTAAAAATATATATATAATCCAACAGCATATTAGTATTATATAATTTACCCAATGGCATTCTGAACCACCTTTCAAGAATAACAGTTCTTGCTTTCAAATCAAACATTGCAAAATATATAAAAGTGGAAATATAAAACCTAGACATGCAAGCATGAACATACACAAAGACATTAATACAGACACAACCTCTTTTCCATACTTTAGGTAGTAAGACTATTATGAGCTAGTCCATGAGAAAGTTTTCTTGGAATCAACATATGATTGACACATACACATCCCACTATACTTCAGAATTCCCTCATGTCCAGTACTGAGACAAGTAGCTTTTTAAACTGAAGCAGGGTTTATACAGACCAGATGCAACCATAAAAATACAAACCACTTGAACCTTAATAAAATACACAGTAATGAAAATGTCGTAAAAGAGATACTAAAACCATAAAATCTTAACAAGTTTAATCACAATGAAACAGGGTCAAAGCCACTAAGTCCCGCCATCATTTGCAGAAAGCCAACAACCACCAGATGTATTTTAGTTTGGGGCAGGAGAAGGGTAAAAAAGAAAGAAAAAAACCAACCCAAACCCATTTTGAGCACCATAGCAATTCACAAGTGATATACAGACAAAATATATAGACCATTTAATATTTCATTTAACTTGAAAAGTTCCAGTTTTTTACTATAATTAATTTGGTTGCAACTCATAACCTATGCTATAAAAGAGATACCTGGTATGTGCTAATAATACACAAACTGAGGAACAGTTGGCATTTCTCTCCCCTTAACACCTTCTTAATATCATTTTCTAAAGAACTCTGCAAAACTCTGAAACAAGAAACTCCACTTTAATGCAGATCCATAAAATCCTAAAATATTCACTAAGTCACAGATCTTTGTAGCTTAGTATTTCTTAAATGCATATGAGTTTATTTGTCATAAAAAGAAACAGTTACGTGAAACATGTCTGAAAATGAAGTAATGCTCATATCTGAAAATGAATGTGCAATTGTAACAAAGCGGGAAAATGCTCCCATATTCCTCTAAAAAATGTGATTGAAAGATTTGAATGATCTTCCACACCTGAACACTTTATGTCAGTTGTTTTCTTTTCCTTCCCTGTTTACCAAACTTTCTGAACCACTTCAACCTTCATTTTTTTTAAAGTAAACACTACACTCTCTATCATGATTTGATATTGTTGATACTGATTGCAAACACAATTTCCCATACATTTCCCATGTAATTTATTTGCTGTTAATCGTAGGCTCTATAGGACAGTGCAGCATTCATTCTAGTGCTCAAGTCGATGTTGGTTCTGCATGCAGCACAAAGATACTTCTGCATTTATAAATTACCAAGGTTTAGGATTCACTTCTCTGGGCTTATTTCTGCGCTTGCACAGAACCCAAGAAAGTTAGCAGAACTTCACAAAAGTATAGGATCAAAACCTCTAATAATGAGCAGCCCAAGCATTAAAGAAGCCTAAAAATTTATAAAGCAAACTTGAAAAAATTGGTTGCCAACTCCTTTGTTTGCATCCTCTTCCTCTTCTCTCCCCTCCCCCTTTTTATTTCTTCTTTTAAGACTCTGCAATGATTTGGAGAGGAACTTTTTTCTTCCAAAATAAAAGTGAAGATCCGTGACTCAGTAACTGTAGCTTCAGGAAAAACACCAAGAATCATGAGACAGACATGAAAATCACAAAGAACTGGCAAGGTTTTCCTATTGCAGGATGAAGTATGAGACTGCCAAAGTAACTGAACAATTAGCTAGCAGCCAAGTTGCTCATACAGTTTTCTAAAAGCAAATAGCACTGCATTCCAGATCATCACATAAAACAAATGATGTAGGGAGACTTAGGCTACTTCAGGGGGAAGAAAAAGTAAAATTAAGGATTAATAGAGTGAAGCATTGTCATAGATTTTCCAGGGAGATTGTGGGATCTCACTCATTAGAAGTTTTTATGAACAGGTTAGACAGGCATCTATTGGGAATGAAGTAAGTACAGTTTATCCTCTCTCCGAGCAAAGGAGTGGCCAACATAACATCTGGGGGTCTCTTTCATTCCTACTTTCTGTATAGTCCTACTCTGCTATACTCTGCAAAGGGAGAATGGAAAAATACTTTTAGAACAATATTAAAGTTTTGCCACAATGTTAAGAAGCATGCTTTGAAAAGAAAGGCTGGGCAGTGAAAGTTCTAGAAGTTCAAGCTGGAAGTTTTTTACCAGATATTGTTGCTACTTAGCTTAATGACCATTATTTTATGGATTGCTTGTTAAGTCTTCAAACACAACCAGTGCTGACAGATATAAATCATAGAATCATAAAAAAAAAAAAATAAAATTCTTCCTACTCTGAATTCTCTGTAAGCTACAATTTTTTTTTAACTGATTTTTTTAATTATTATTATTATTTTATTTTTCCTTTTACCTTCAAAGGAAGTTCCTTCATTCTCTCCAAGGATATTCACACACAGAAACAAGCACATATTTCAGAATATGTAACAAGCCTGCACTGATCTGTCACCCACCAGACATCACCCTGCAAATCTCCCAAAACAATTTTGTTACAGTCAGGTAATACTTTTTATAAACACTGACCTTTAATCACTGCTGTAAGTAGTTACATCTTGAACCAGGTAGATATATTCTGTCACTTGATACTTAAGATATCAGTCCTAATTTTATTTATGTACAGGCACATGTGTGTATGTATGAGAAAATCCTCTCTAGGGAGAAAGAGACAGATCATAGCAAATATGCTTCATATCATAGCAAAGAAGAGAGAGGATCAAGCCAGAAGAGCCCCTTGCTCACTGAAATCAATGGCATTATAGTAATATCCATGAAGGTTGACTGTGGTCTTGATTCTGACATATACTTCTTGATTTTTTTATTTTAAGCCCTGCTTCCCTCTGTTTTAGTGAGAACAAAAAACCAACTCAAATACAAACTGAGAGGCGGGGTTCATGCAGCCTCACACTGCATGAACCAGAAGGGAAAAAGTGGACTGAGAGAGGTTTTCTGCCAGGGCCATTGTTAGACTCAAGTGATTTTTTAGAGGCCTTGAAGTAGCCAAAGCTGAATTGGCTGTGAAACACTGAACAGGAAAACAAAAGGGTAAAACTTCTCTCAGAACCCAATCCTGGGAAGAAGCTCACAGCCTGAGTAAATGGACTGCATGATTAGACAAATGTATTCAAAAGGCTCACCCTGCCCTGTAGGAACTGGCTTCCGTTCAGCTGCAGCTGCTATTTCTGCAAGGTGCGGGCTGCAAACAGAGCAGCAGATGTGACCCACTGCTCTCCATTATCCCACGGGGCATGGCAGGCTGGTGCAGGCGTGTTACACAGCCAGTTCACCCCTGTGACATGGTCACAGCCTGACACTTCATAGTCCTGTGTAGCAGGGGTAGCACTGTTTTACTCTTCCAATTTCATCTCCAACACCAGTCACACACTGTTTTGGAGCAAAAAGCAATATCCAAACAGGGTATAACCTGTTACCATTAGTAGATTTTTTAAATCTGATTTAATCCTACAGTACAGAACTCTTATACTGCATGCATCCTATACAGTTCCCTTTGTTTTCTTAAGTAATTACATGTTTAAGCACTATGAGACAGATATTCAACTGCAGAAAACAGAGAAACAGCATTGCACATCAGTGAACCACCAACATTTTTGTAATTGCATTGTTTCAACAATAGTGTCTGCACACCAAATTCGAAAATATTGTCAGTTTAACTGCAGACTACGTTTAAAAGGAAAAAAAGGAAAACCCAATAGTTTGTCTATAACATCTTATTACAGTATAAATGTTGCTTTGTATACCAAAGACGGGTGAAAAAAAACATTCCCAGTCCATCATCTGTACACCACTAATTTCTGTATTTCTTATTATGACTGTTCTCAATTATGTCCTCTCTCATATAGCCTCTCTTTCATTCCTATATATTCACTCATGAGCTTCTCTGCACTTCCAATTAATTTTTATGTTTGCAAAATGAGTATTTATTTTCTTTTTCTAGGTAGCTTTTCTGACAAAGTAACTACTGCAATGTAGTACCACATATCAGATGAATGAAATAACATACAGAACAATATCAGAATGTTTCTTTAAAATCCTGATTAAATAAATTATGTTTTTACTTATTTCTGCCTCAGCCCCAACTCTCTATATCTGCCTTTTTTTTCAGTGTTTGGAAACAATCTCATTGTTTAACTTCAAGTTCTATTAGCCTGCCACCCCGTCTATCAAACCTCTTGAGTTCAGAACCTACTTGGATAACTTCTAGACTGCATTTTTTTCTTTACTTGCACTTTTTAATTCACTTCCCAGGCTGTACCAGCTAATTGGTTTAATGAAATGATTTGTTGTCTCATATTTCAAAGGTAGAGCCTGTCATGCAGGAATCCATCCTACTTTTCATGTTCACCGTGTACACTGAATATGTCAAACACAAATAGTTTCCAAATCGCAAAACTTTGGGAAATAGTTTTCTATCTGAGCATATTAGGAGACAAAAGTCATCAGGGTGACTTTTCCACATAGGAGAATTCTTTTATTTAAGAGTTTCATTTGGGCTTTGCAAAACTAAAAATCTTTGTATTGCTTTCAACCATAGAACTTCTGCTTTGAAGCTTAAAGTCAGCTTTTAATTTTTTTTTTCTTGTACTCCTTTAATAGCCAAACTATTCATTTGCAGAAGTGTGTTCTAAAATGCAGATGTGGGCACATAAATCTGTAAGGGAATGTGCACTAACTCTTTACTGTAACTTGTAACATAGCTGCTGTAATAAAAATAAGTACTAGTTCTTCCATAAAGTTATCTGAGTCTGTACTGGCTCCTTCAGTATATAAAATGGCCAGTGACCTAATGACTACCTTCAAATTGTTTGATTAAGTGTAGGATACAATGTAGCATCCTGAAAATAACTTCTTTCTTTGAGAAAATGCCCCATGACTTGGGGGGGTAGGGGTAGGAGGATGGTGTGTGTGGTGGAATTATTATAGTGGAAACAACTGTCCGTATTTTGTTTCCAGATATAGATTAATTATGCTAGAATTAAGCTGAGGTAAATATTACCTTTAAAATGCTACTTCTAGCTCTATAACAGTATAACAGGGAGAATTTGATTTAACTTCCCCTTAAAACAACCCATTCATTTTATATAGTCATTATAAAAATCTGCAGTTTATTTCTTTTATAAAAACAATCCTTCAGTATCAGCCACAGACTGGAAAACACAAATCCTTCAGGACATCTTTTGAGATTACTCTCATTTTTTTTTTATTACTACATTTACATGAACTTATCCGCTGAGTTTATTTTTAAACCATACTTTCTTCATACAGGCTCATGAGTTGCTGTGGAAGAGATCCTGCCATTCCAAAAGAAGAGTTAAATGTAAAGGAGATATTACTTAGTTTTCCTCATGCAAATAGTCATTAAATGTATGTAACCTATATCTCTTGACAGTGAAAAAGTAATGTGGCTTAAAAACCACAATGGTAGCCAGCACTGGTATTGTGGAATTACTGAGAGCACAATGTTCATACCAAATCTGCTATACAACTAGCACAGTCCAAAACTGCTTCTAGGAGCAGCTGTTTTAAGAGCAAATTTTTTCCCCTCATTTGAAAATGATGCCTTATAAGACAGTAAGAAATCCTGCTTTAAGAACATGCAACACAGAATACAGTGTACTCCCCCGTACGTCTTGTTTGAATCTCAACACTTCTTGCACTAAGGATTATACTTTAAAAAAGATAAAAGTGGTCTTTTACCAGTACTGGAGCTGTTAGTACAAACACCATCATGTCAGCACAACAGACTGGCTTAATGAAGAATAAAAGAGATTGAGACTTAGGAAGGATCCTCTTGTTTGTTGGCCCCATTTTATAGCAGTATTTAGGCACCTCACAACCTTTGACTTCATACTATAATTGCAAAGTGAGGAATTATTATAATTGCCATTCTACAAATGAAAGAGAGACTAAGGGGCTATATTTTAAAGGTACTTAAGTGCCTAAAGATGCAGATAGACACCTACTGGTATTTCAGCTCTTAACCTAATTAGCAGATTTAGTTGGAAATTCTAGCCTTGGGCATCAGTGTTTGATAGCTGTGCAGTCTATTAAATAATCAGAAATATCATTACAACTGTCTTTCCAAGTTTTGTGTTTAGTGTTTACGTGTAACTTTAGTTAAATAGAAGAGTCACAGAATATTCCAACAGTGGAGAGTTAAAGTGAATATACATGAACAATTTGCACAAAACGACATAATAGGCATTGGAATTATGCCAAGACAGGATATTAAATACCCTAATTTAGTTAGTTTAGTTGCATGGCCTTAGATGTATTAAACATGTACTCTTTCTGTCCCATTACAGTTTCTCCTTTCATTCTGAAATTCTATTCATTATGCTCCATTCTAGGACAAGTAAATCGCTACATTTATTTTGCTCTCAACTTTAGTGTTTAGCTATTCGATCTTCATATATTGTGTCTTTATCAGAAGTTAAAAAATAGGAACCTTAAATGAACCTAGAAACATTAATATTTTTAAACTTCCTAAATGAAAATGAAATGTTACAAAGCTGACATTTATTCTTCTGCATCACAGCTCATAAATGGTATCGGAATTGTATTTGTATCATTTCAAAAATAAAAAAGTGGATATCAAAAATTTTTAATTGTTTAATGTAACTGAACTACTTTCACTTGGACTGAATGACTATTGTGCCTCTTTTGTGACAGAAGTATTAACTACCTATAATTCTGCTGTATCAGGTGACATAACAGGAAATGAAGTGGCTTCAGTTTGCAGTTCTCCTTGGTGCCACATATTTGCCAGAGCTGTCACCATTCTGCCTTCTACAAGACAACCTCACAGTTCAGAAGATCTCTAGCCACTGGTGGCATGTATGTAGATCTCTATGTAGATCTATGTGATCTATGTAGATCACAGTTCAGAAGATCTCTAGCCACTGGTGGCATGTATGTAGGACTACACTGTATTTCATTCATGATAAATCAGTCATTGAAATATGCAAGAAAATGCAATGTTGGGTTTTACTATCAAATAAAAGCTAATACTGAATTTAATACTGAATGTGAGTTATTTAACAATATCTATTAATAATGGATAAGGATTTTTGAATGCAGCTTTAGATTGATCAGTTGCTGGTTAATCAATGTCAACAGCCATTACAAACAAATAAAACAAAACAAAAAACCAAACAACAAAAAAAAGCAGGTATCTCCTTTTGAAATTCACAATCCCACCTAATCAATTAAAATAATCCTTCACCTTTTAAGTCTTATGGATGTGTAAACCAGATGTTTAGCATATAGTTTCAGAACTATTATATTATCCAAAAATTAATCTCAATGTCTATTGTAGATAAGCCCTAGTAAAAAAGATTCTTCTCTAAGACAAGCCATAAAGCTACTGTTGTCCTGGGAAAATTTTCATTACTTTTTGCAATAAAATCCATTGTCTCTTTACAATGTAGCCTGAGGACCCTGGACCAACTTCCCCTAAGTCATTCAGCTCTTCCCTCTGCAACTTACATACTAGTTCAGTCTTACAAATAAAGTAATAGCTACCCCCTGCAACTCTATCAGTGCCAATTCTTGGACTTGGCTTTAAGAGATGTTACAGGATTAAGCTAATTGCCAAGACCTTTCAGGTGACCTCAAAGCCAGGAACATCTTGTAGAGTTTCCTATATCCATTCCTGGAATTCTTATAAGAATCCATATCCCACAACCCAAATCATCACATCCTTCAAGCTACATCTCAGCAACCCATATACATATCTTGAAGAACATCACAGCACAGACAAGATACCCAACCCTCTTATTTACTGGATCACTTATGCTACCAGAAGAAATATCGTGCATAACAGAGAAATCCTATAAGATACCAGAGACAGAAATAGGGCAAATGCAACAAGTGAAACTGCCTTATATTTTGTTAGAAGAGGGCTTATCAAAGTACGTAGTTACTGCGGATACATTCTCATGTGTACATATACACACACGGAATCTCCTTTTCTTAAGGAAACATCTACTTTGGCCTTTTTGCCTCAAAACTGCTGGCTAAACACTGAATCCAGTACTGTCACACAACATAAACCTTCTTGCATTCAACTTATACCTGAACTCAGAACAGGAAAAAAGGAGGTCCATATGCTGTACAAGCCAGCTTTACATGCCTTTATCTGGCAATATTTTGTTTCTAGCAGGAACAAAACCCAGCATTGCTAGTTATCTGCTTGGCACCCCTTCTGTCAGACTGTAAATCAGCAGAGCTCAGCATGATTGGCACCTCTACTTTTTGAACAGTCAATAGTCTTGACCAGTCTGTCTGCACAAAGGTGGTGCTACTTACTTTTACTGGAGCTCCTTCAGTGAGATCACTGACGTTATTTGTAAGACTTAGGTGACATAGAGAAAGAAGTCCTCCTGGGTTTTTTTAAGACAGCAGAGCACTCAGATATAAAGAATCTTGATTTACTGGTAGGTCAGCTTTTGAACTGACAGTGCTGACACTGCCAAAAGAAATTATCTTTAACAAAGGCAACCAGAACGTGGCAGAGAATCATCTCTAAAGGAACAACAAAAGCCAGGCTAAAGCTACACAATATCTCACAGAGTTGTCATCTTTCTGTTTCATGGCTTACAATATCATAAATTGTGCAGCAGACATAATAACAGCAAGGTTGGCGCTTCTCCTTTTCTGAGAGTTGCAGAAACTATTCAACTGCTGAAAAGCTGCAGAGTGCAGGTGAAATAGTAGAGAGTATGAGAAATGCAGCACGCGATAGCCTGTAGCATAAAAAGAAAGGAAAAGATGCCAAAGTCTCAGACATGAGAAAAAGTCTGACTTTTCCCTGAGGACCTACAATGGTCAGTGTCAAAATCATTGCAACCTAAAAAGCCACTGAAATTTTCCGTGTGGAGAACAAAACTGAAGCAAAAGATTTGTCATAGAATCATAAACTACCAGGTTAGAAGGGACCTTGAGGATCACTTGGTCCAACCCTTCTAGGCAAAGCATGACCTAGACTAGATGCCCCAGCACCCTGTCTACCTGAATCTTAGAAGTGTACAGTGTTGGGGAATCCACTGCTTCCCTGGGGAAATTATTCCAGGGGCTGGTTGTTCTCATTGTGAAAAATTTTCCCTGTGTTCAGTTGAAATCTCCCCAGGAGAAATTTGTGCCCATCACCCCTCATCGTTTCCATGCAGCTCCTTATAGAAAGAGACAATCCACCTTTGTAGCCACCCTTTAAATACTGAAACATGCTGGTAAAGTCTCCCCTGAACCTTCTTTTCTCCCAGCTGAGCAAACCCAGCTCTCCCAGCCTTTCGTCATCGGCAGGCTTCCCAGTCTTTTCCTCATCTTTGTGGCCTTTATGTGGACCTCCTCCAGTCTGTCCACAGATTTTTGTATAACAGGGAAAGAAACATAAATTGAGGTGAAACTTCTTCCTTCTCTGACATCCCTGGAAGGGGCACAGTGCCAGCAGCAGCAGTGAGGGCACATCCTGCTCCATGCTGCCTGCCCTTCACAATGCCTAACACCATGGACTCAGGCCAAGGGATGAGTGGCTGATTTGTTCTTCATGCTCAGTCAGTTCCTGTCTCTTTTGCTAATACAGCTTTGTGTTGGCTTTTATTTGGACATCAGTGAAGAGGCTGAACCCATCATCTCATTGCACATCAAATGGCCACTTTGGGGCAGTTCCTAATGTTTTATTGTGACTCTTGCATTCTTGATACTTTTTCCTGAATTTTTCATCTGCATTTGTTTAAGAAAATGTGTATTTCTCAGTTTTGGAAATGTAGAGGAATGCTTTTGGTAGCCAGGTGTCCCTTTTTTCATAAGCTGGTACAATTATTTTCACTGTTAAAATGCTCTAAGAGAATGTGAACATTTTAAGTGTCACCTATGAACTGTGCCACACAGTGAATGACCTATGGGTCTGAATACCAACAGCAAGCACAAATGCTGCCTGTGCTATGCACTGGGCAGAGTCCCAGCTGCCACCTGCCTTTGTTTACATAGTGGTGGTAGAAGAAGCCAAGCTTAAGGAAGCTGAAAAGAAAAAAGGCTAAATGTCTGGTTAGAGTGGTTGTAACTGAAAGGTTCTTCACTGGAACTGCTGGGATAATGTTAAGGGTTAGGGGTGTCAGGGTACCAGAATGAAAGTGAATGTGAAGACCTGTGTAGACATTACTGCGTGAGACAGACGTAAATGATTATGGGAATATGAAAAGGGCTGATGTGATATATAACACGATTACAGGGAAAAAGAGAGAGCATGGGATGACATGATTGCGTATTTTGAGTATTTTGAGTACTGAGTATATTGAATATACTGAGTAAGTCATAAAGGAAAAATTAAACAGATAAGAAATGGTATAAAATATTTGCCAAAGTCCTTAAGTTACTTGGGTTACGGTAATACAGGTAAAACATCAGATGTATATATTCTAATGTAGATATAGCTGTACACTGTTTCAGGTACACTCAGTTAGGCACTTGATACAGGATGCTACAGAGGACTTGCATTACATCCACATCAGAAACAAAATAATTCATTTACACATTTAACACACTAATATATACCTTTATTTTAAAAATGGTTTCCATGTGGTAAAATTCCATGTGGTAGACACATGTTGGTTGACAGAGAAATTAAAACTCCTTGGGGTGGTGATGTACAGCAAATTCACACTTTCAAAATAATATATGGAGGGAAGGAATGCCATCCAGAGGGACCTT
>JBCJKH010060384.1:0-10682 GCA_039877255.1 Loriculus beryllinus | reverse complement strand
GGGCACTGGATCTTTTGAAAAAGATCCAGACATTTTTTCAAAACACCTGTCCCATTTGGTCAGTGTTTAAAAATTTCACTTGATATGGAATTCTTGGGCTTAGATCTGGGAGATTTTAATCCATACCTCTCATGAAAGTGTCCTGAATGACAGGCTGCTCTGAGGCTCTGTTTTCATACAGTTTTTCTACTTATCTAATGGAAAAATCTCTGCCTGCTGAGAAAGGTTGAGACCTGTCTGCTTGCAGGCATATGACTGTATAAAAAGTACGTATAATGCATTTGGAGTTATCACTTTTGCAACATTCAGAACATTTAGTAATATTCAATATACAGTATGATTTAATCTATTGCACACTTCTAGGCACAGCAGTGAAGGTCCAGCTACTTTGAAGAGCTTCATCAAAGTTCTCAAAAAAGTCTAAGAGAACACTGTCACTCACAAATTGTGAGAGGCCCTGTTCATGCAAAATGCATTCAAATTGTTATCAAGAGAGGACACTAAAAAGAGACAGATACCTGAACTCAACCATCAAATAAGCACTCCAAGAACAAGAAAATGGTAAGGTCAAGTAAGTACAGCGATAAAAATATCTTAGTTAATCCTCCAGAACTATCACAGAAATAAGATTTCTGACAGTGAATTTTTTTAAAAAATTCCTAAGGAAAACTTGAGACAGTTTAGAGAAATTGCTAATTTTGAAATCTTTATTTGATGAAAATGAGAGAAGAAAAGCACAATGATTAAACTTTGAAAGAACCAGAGTAAACTGAAAAGGCAAAAGCCCTTGGAAATCACCTGTAACAGATGTTAGTAATTTGTTTTATCACACTGTTTCACCAGCCAAAACTGGTTGTATATGTGTAAATTAAGAGTTGTTTTATTGTTATGAATGCATTTAAATTTGAATAATAAATCCTTAGTTACAAACCTCTTTTTTTTTTTTTTAATTTTATATGCATGACAAGGATGAAGATAAACTGCTGTGATGCGGAGGACCATAGGAGGACCATGCTGTGATGGAGGACCAAACATAAAAAAAAAAATATATACCTGAGACACACTCCTGGGATAGCAATTTTATTTCCTGCTCCACTGAAAACAGAGCGTTAAACAATTAAATATTTCAACAGAGCCTACAGTATTCTTTGTGGAGCTTCCCTCTTTGTGTGGACTTTTTCCCTGCTCAGTTAACTTTGATATTTTTAAGTGCAAAGAAGAACAGACTCACCAGAACTCACTGAGGTTGTCAACTATACTGTTCCAGGGAAAATATAGATTTTAATCATCAGCAGACTGAACCTTTTGATCATTTAGCTTTTGGTTTGAAGTATATCATTGCTCTTCCTTTACTTAGGGAGAATCTACCCTGCAACGAAAACTTTACACTTACATACTAGATTGTCCCCAGTCTAGTGAGTGATGTATAAAGAAAAGTTGACATTTATGTATCATGGTGGAGCTAATCATCAGATGAAAGTTGCCAAAGTCTTTGGCTTATATAAGACTAGGGGCATTTCTTAGAAATAGCAATTTCTGTTTTGGAATAATTTCAAATATTTTCTAGGTAGTCTTCACAAAATAGGTTGTGTTACAGCTACTATATGGATGCAGGACTACCAAAAAAAAAAAAAAAAAAAAGGAAAAATTATCAGGAACCATGACAGAAATTATGACATTTTAGGTTTTAAAAAGTTCAAATACTCTTCACCTCAGTGTTATCCTCATCATGAATTTAAAAAAGGCAAATTCAAAGTAATTACAGATTACCTGCAATTTCAACTGGATATTGGAGCTTCTGTATTTCCTTTATGTCTGCAAAATCATAGTGATTGTCATCAACATTTTTTGCTGTAACTTAAATTGGTTGTTTGTAATTTAAAAATTGGTTGTAGATCTAAATTTGTATTTCTGTGCTTATTTTCATAGCTTTAAACAAGTCTTTGTCTTTTTGATACTTTTGAATATGTTTATTTAGAAAAGACATTAAAGCAGACACAGAGCAAAACAAAGCTGGCATTTTTTAATTAAGTTTCACAAGGTAAGGGATCCTCTGAGTAGGCTATTGTCAGAATGAAAGTGAGAACATGAATGTCAAACAACCATCTTGTATTAACTTCACAATCTGTCATTGTTAAATGAAGAGCTTAGTCTAAGAATGAAGCCTTAGGATTCTCTTTATTAAGAGGAGATAGATAAACATTTCTACAGGAAAATCTAGAAAGTCTCTAAGACCTGGCTGCCTTTTGGACATCCCAACTCAGAAAAAGGCACAGTAGTTAAACATTACAGGTAGATGTAATGAATCTACATTATATTTTGGCACTATCCATCTCTTTATATCAAATTTGAGAGGTAGAGTACTTTTTTGTTTAAATCCATATAAAATGTATCTGAGCCTAGCCTGGATTCACTTTCATGGACCGTATTTCTTGGATTATGTGCAAAGTCAACTTTGCTGATCCTATCACAAAGAGGAATCTTTGGAAAGAAACCGAGTGATTTACAGTGATGCTTGCATTGTTTTAGTAAGAAATAATAAATACACTTCACTAATACTGTTAATAAGTATGTTTGAAGAGGTTGAACAGAAAATAGGAGGAAAGTGTTCAACAAAAATTTCCAGAAAAATTAGAGGGAAACATTCCAGGGTTTTGATTAAAGCTTGTTTCATTTCAGCCATATAAAAGAAGAAAAATATTATAATTAATGAAATTATTTGATTTTAGGCTCATATCTCTTAGCAATTTATAAAAGAGTCAGAAATGCCAAAGAAACTGCTAACAGTCTGGTTTTAAGGTTGACTTCTTCATGTCCACCTAGTACGTCCTTATTTTCTTTGTCCATAGGTTCGGAGATGTTGAGACACCGTTGGTATGCTCACCTTCTCCTTGATAAGAAACATTTTGAAAGCATTAAGGTAGGTCAAAGAGAGATCATCCAGTGTAACACTGATATTTCATTGCTATCAAATCTGTATCCTCTTTCCAGCCAGATGTAAATGAATTAAAAAATAGTTTGGCTCAAGAACCTGCTTTGCTAGCTGAAACTGCCTCCTTAGTACACTGGAGTATTCTTTTGGTCATTTATGTTCAGTATGAACAAACTATAACTAAAGTACAGTCCAGAACAGTTATGAATTCAGCTCTGCATATTTGTTTTTGAAAATACTGCTTCTTGCAGTTTCAGATACTGAGCTCAGAAATATCTATCCACATGCACCCACACATAAATGCCTTGGCTAGTGAGCATCTTTATGCAACTTCAGTGAATTAGGAAGTAAACTCCATAGAATTAATGCTATACAAACTCATTGAATTATATAATATCAAGCTTGACATTAGAAAGCACATCAATTACTTTACATGCCTGCATCTCAAAAGGGAAGTCACACTTTTGAATGGCACTTCAGCTAGACTCCTTTGTATTTTGTTAATAAAGTGAGATCTTATTAGTGGGAGATTTAAGATTATATAAACAAGTTTTCATGCTCAGTATACCATATGCTATAGCTGTGATTATGTTCTTGTTGACATTTTCTTCATGTGGGAATATTATCTTCTCAAATTCATTATGCTTCTGTTCACATGTACTGTGTTAATGGGCATGTGACACTTTAAAAATCTGTTCCCAGGCAATATTCATAAGTAGTTCTGTTTCTCATGAGCAAATGTATTTGGTGGGCTTAAAGGAATGTAATGATATAGTTCTTTTCTTCCCCACTCTTCTATTTTAAAAATCCAGTTAGTATGAATTTATTTCATCTTTTCTTAAACCATGATTTTTTTCCCAGATTATTGTGATATTTCATGTTTCATGATTTATTGCCTAAAAGTGTGTTTTATTTACCTAACAATTTTACTGGGTTCTTTGCAATCAGTATGTGCAAAAGAACCACATAATCCAGACCAACTTACTCCATTTAGCATTATCAACTTAATGATAAAATAATAAAGGACAAGATATGGTGTGTATGCTCTGTTCCACAGAGCCAGTGGAATTTCATATATTTCAAAGATGACATCTCAATTACAGCACTACAAGTGCAGACTGCAAAAAATGAGTAGGATATATCTGAAGATCCTAGGATGAAAACAACAATAGCTCTGTCATCAGCAAAGACAAGAACTTTGTCATCAGCTCCTCTAGAGAACGATTGAGTGAAGAGTTCAGTATGTATCTAATCTAATTACGGCATTAAAATGAGCCTTCCAGGTTGGAACACAATCATGTTAGAATGCCTTTATAGTTAATACACATTGACAAACATTTCTGAAGGATGTCTCAGATCTTAGGTTGGTTGAATGACCTTGTTAGACAGCAGCATATTTGCTCCATAACTATTTTGGGACTCAAAGTACTTACTTTTCTTTTTTAAATGCTAACACTAGCATTTAATATGTGATTTTTTCATTCTCATTGTTGCTAATCATAGCATTTAGGCATTTTTTTGCATGCCTTTCTTGGTCTGAAAAAGAAGTAACAACACACCTGCAATCTCCTACCCACATTTGTTACCAAGTCTATTCACGTTTGCTCTTTGGCTGCTGTTTCTCTGTTGCTAATATGACATTTTCCATTCCACATTATGGGGCAAAGCGTTACTTGGTTTCTTTTCCTTGCTCGCTGCAAATTATTGTTGCATCTTATGCTCAAAAGCATTATTTTTACCTTCTGCAATATGTGAATATAAATAGTTGAATAAGAAAAATCCTTACTAATGCCAAAGACAGAATCTTGCTGTTAGCAGGCAAGCACCTCGATCCCACCTAATACGTGGGATCTTCCATCTGTGCTAGAAATATGAATTAATCAGACATTTCCTCCAGGAACCTATAAATTTAGTCAGCTCTAACTGCTATTTACATCTGTGATAGACAGGATGGACTTACATTCTCACAAGGAAGAACAAGTATTTCCATAGAACCTGGTAACAATCTCTTCATCTATGTCATCTTTACAGCTGATGAATAACATTTGGCTTGCAGTGTCCACAGACTACATACAAATCATTTTGATACTTGGACATCTGGAAAACCTTTTCCAATGTTAATGGTGTGCTTCAAGTTGCATAATTTCATTCTGCAATAGCACAAGTTATCCTGTCACTGCTAGATATGAGGAAGCACAATATGTAGTTCACAGGGATGCAGAGTCATAACAACAGATTGTAAAAAATCTTGGAAGAGAAATGGGTGTTAGAATCTATTACTATTTTATACGCATTTGTTTAACATTTAAGTTGTGAACATAGTTAATCAAATTCATCAATTTCTTTTCCATCATTCCTGACACTAGGACTTGCTGAATGCAGTAGCCCAATGAACACAAGGCTGCAGCAACCCCATGTCCCAGGGTGATATTAGTTAATGACATTGAGTGTGCATCCCTAGAAGACACACATGCATACATACACACAATACATATGTGCATATACACATGGCCACACAGACCAACACAGATGGAACACACAGCCTTTAGAGAAACATAAACAGAAATAATAGCCTAATTTTTTCCCATTTCTGGCTGCTCAGGATGAATGCTCATTAATAGAAAATATGTATATCTATATTTATATATGTACAATATGGATCTCCCCTGGATAGACAGGATAGTGTATCTGCTAACTAACCTCTGTATTTTCTGGTCTCTGACTGCCTAAGGTGCAGACAGACACGTGCAAACAGGTCCTCCAGTTGACTGTGACACCTTATAGTCTCCTTAGTAGCTGGCTTGGACCTGCTAGTCTCTCAAGTAGCCAATATTTAGTGACTTAGATACCTGGCTCCCAAATCTCTCAGTTTATTTGCCAGCTAGGCCACCTTGATGCCCATGAGCGATGAAATACCTACACAATATGCATAAACCCCAGCTCCTGATACCCAAAAAAAAGGCACCCTGTCCTACCCAGCAGTCTAGTTGTTAGGCCTCCATAAATGCATGCATATACAGAACAGACTGTACCTAACCAATTAAAAAAAAAAAAAAAGAAGAAATAAAGTTTAGTGAAAGGAAAGGACAGACTGCTGGTCAAGCAGAATTGGGCTGCAGGGAAATCTCTGCTTTGGTAGCTGAAGTACCCTCCCCCTTTCTTTCTTCATTGACCTTGATGTCTTCAGAGCTCTTACTCATGTATTTTGCCTCCTTAGATATTTTATCCTAGAGGCCCTACCTCTGTTGTAGCTGAGCTCAGCCTTGGCCAGGGTATGTCTTGTTACTGACTGGCATTGGGTCTATCAGACATGACAGAAGCTTCTCACAGAAGCCACCCCAAGTAGCTCACCTGCTGCTAAAATGTTGCCGTGCAAACCCAATATACCCTGTTTGCCATCATATCCATGAGCTCTTTCTAGTGTGTAGAGACCTAATGCCATACCTGTCACTGTATGGGTGTGTGCAGTCAAAATCACCATCATCTCCACACAGATGAGAAACAAGAAAATGTATGTCCAGAAGTCATACACTTTAGATCCATATTTTCTCTAAACACCCTCAAAATTATATGGGAACAGGGTGGCTAAATTAGTTATTCCATTCTTAGTCCTTTCCAAAAAAGGAGATACAACCCTAACTATTCTATGATTCTGTGCTTCTATGAAATACTAGCTTTTCTTGTTTGCATAAAAGATATCAGATGTGCCAATTTCTTGCAATTTCCACACGTTATAATCAAAATTAGCTAAATAATTAGGAAACTAACAGTACTAAAGAAAATTTTCAGTGTAATGTATCTTTAAAAATTCCATCCACATCCATGACTGTTAAAAGCGATGTGGTCAGGATATCAAACATTTGATTTTGTAAATGGATATCAAATCTCAAGAGCTGAAGTGTTTGTAGTTCTGTGACATTTTCTGTCACAAATATTAATATAAATATGAAAACCATTTTTAAGCAGTGAAACTGCTTTTACTTCCCATTCTATGGAAATGCAACATCATTATTCCACAGACATGAAATTCAACTTTTACATTTCATGTTACTTGTATTTCAAAGTAATTTTCATTAAGTTTCACATCCAAGGGAATTTTGTAACTGATTCTCTAAATTGCATTTTACTGAAAGTTAATGATATGAAGTCACCATGAGAAATTTGAACACTTCACCATTAAAACACAATTATGTGAGAGTTTTCTTACTCCACCTCTGTGCAGGGTGCTGTACATCACAAAATTCTGTTTCTTTCCCCATATTACAATTCTCTTCACCTTGACTAGCTCATAAATAAAAGTTTGTACAAAAAAACTTACCATGTTTTTATCGCATCCATATAGTTTTCACGTCCTGCAGACCAGAGAAGTTCTTATCCTCTGGCTTGTGGGTATATGTTCTTGGTAACATAGGTAGGCAATTCAGTAAGAAGACTTTGGTGTTGCTCTTAACTGAAAGAAAAATGGCAGAATTCTAACTTCAGCCATCTGAAAGCTATTACTTTTCCAAGCTGAAAAACATGTATGTTCTTCATACATGCAGTGGATTGATACAGACTTTTGAAGATACTGATAATAGCAAAAACGTATACAACAAAGAAACAGCTGTGAAGAGTAAGTGCCTTAAGAATACTAATATTAATTAATGGAAGAAAATGTGCATTCTTCACAGAAATTGATGACAAAATTGATGTATTTATAAATAAACTTCAAGAATAGCAGAGTTTACGTGTGCAGAATAAAAATGTTACCGTATTTTGGCAGCATCTGTAAAGGTTATCAATGTTACTCTGGGAGAATAAATATGAATATGTACAGAAACTGCAAAAAAATGTGTTGCACTCTTCAGTATTTCAGTCAAGAACCTTACAGTAGTGTAGAGATCTCCTGAAGAGATGCCACATTTCAGCTTTAATCAGTTCAGAAACAGTTAACATGTCTTTAAGAGATTTGAGAGAGTTCGATCAAGTGTATGCAACTACAGTATTTGGGTCTATCACAGTCAGATGCCCAGTTCTTAGGGGAGTTCTGAGACTTACAATCAAGAATAAATAGTTGAATGTAGGATGCTTTGACCATTGCCTGTTTTATAAACAAGGCTAGCCAGTACATTTGATGAACTTGTTAACTCAGAATCAGGTAATTTCCCTTGCTGTTTACTGCAATCCATTTTCTTCATCAAAATAAAACATACATGAAGGAGAAATTTAAGAATTCACTTGTTTATTAGCCTTAGGGAACAACTTTAAAATGGATTTTAAAGGTTCAATTACATGTATGTTATTACCTGTTATCAATATGAGCCATATTAATTAAGAAAAATTAACGAACAATAAATATTAAATAGTTGTGCGGTAATTACTGAGAGTTTATGCTTCATTTGACAAGTATTTAGCTGCAAATGTTTACTGAATAGGATAAACAGTTACATTAAATTCTAACTTGCTAATACTTGTGTGCTATTGAGAGTTAACAAGAGATAGTGTGTATTTAGATAATTTAGTTGACCAAAACACAATAACAGTTTTCCATCTTCCAAGTAGTCTTCTACTTGCAATGTGCTTTTTTCTTTTTAATTCTAGCACACAACAAAACCAAACAGAAAGTGAAAATTCCTTGTAAAATTTAACTCAAAATAATATCTGATCCAAGTCATACATTACCAAGAAGTTGAACAAATAATTTGGATTTCAACTTACTTCTACTTAGTATAAAAGTTTTAAAGATGTCAGAGATTAGTTCTGTCACATCATGCAGATTTTGCTTTTAAGCTAACAGTAAGTGTTTGGTAAAGATTTCACTTTCAAATATTTGTCCCTTTCTGACAAATCTACTAGTATTTCTTGGAGTTTTTCTGATTAGCTCTGTTGTCAGGGTATTCCTAGGTTGCAATTGTTCAACCTTAGAGGACAGCTTCAAGGAATTATTCTGTCAGAAGTATCTGGAAAGGTAACTTAGAACTAATGTCATGTAAATTAGTGAGAAGCACAAATGGATCAGCAGTTGAAGTGAATGCAGTCTTTTGAGGATGGAAGATCAAGTTCTGCATAATGTTAGATGTGTTGTTCACATAAATTAAACTGCACATAAAAGGATTTTGAAGAATCTCCGAATTCAATGGCAGTATACTCATTTTAGGGTAGATTTGCTCAACATTCTAGAAACTGTTGAGTGATCCATGGAATCTTTGGAAATTTCCTGGTATATTATGGAACCTTCTTCCAGAGGCAAAAGGCACACAGGTAGGTGTTTTGTATTCAGGTACCTGACATTCAGAGGACCAAATGCACCACAGAGTGTAATTGACCACAAATACCTATATGCAATATTCTACACAAGACTTGTACCAAATTTTCATTGGGTTGAGAGCTCTACAAGCTCTATAGACAGTTGATTCCTACAGCCAAAATAACAGTCATCAAAAATGACTTTGCTTCTTATTGAAAACAAGGGTCAATTTTTAGATGAAGACAGCTAGATTACTTTTTTTTAGTTTGGTTTGTTTGTTATTTAAACCTAAAATACACTTAATTGAGACAATCATGAGGGACAGCTTGAATAAATTGGTTTTTATTTCTTATAGGTAAAGTTTTAGCTTTACTAAATTCAGTGAAATAACTTCAGTTTAGTTGGGTAACAGGGGAAGCATTCACATCAGATGTTAACCTATGCACAAATAATTGAAAGAAAATAAAATTTTATGTTTTAAAATGAATTTTAGAGATCACCAGTTCTGTGATACTATTTTTATGTTTCTTAATCTCTCAGAAATACATAGTTAATCTGTATGTCATGTATTTCTGTACTTATTATTTATGTCATAACCTTACAGTCATTGCAAAAACGTATTGTTAGCTATCATTTCAACTTTGTAGGGATTCTACACCATAGTTAAATTTCAACCAAAGTCAAAAAATATCAATATTCATTTCCAAACACTCACATCTTCTGTTTCTGAAGGTGGAAATCTTATCCAATCAGCCATGCTTTTCTCCTTCTGAAAAAGTGCAGTCTTTTAATAACATATTTAGTGTAATCAATACTGACAGAGACAATGTGCAAATAATTACTTAGTAGGAGAGTGTTACAATTTGAAGGCAGCATGTGTTTGTAAATTGTTCTACACCTCCTACCTCCATGTGTCATCCAAACATTCTTCATCTCAGCAAGGTTACAACATGAAATATGTAATTTTATAGGAGTTGAGATGAGTTTTTCAGGTGCTTTCTTCCAAAATTGCCTAATTGCAAGAATTTTCTCTGCCAGTTCAGATGTTCCTTTATGTGTCTTTTCTGATCCAACTCAATCTTGAAAATCTGACAAACATTCTTGGGGCTTAGACCTTTTTGCTCTATAATGTAGCAAAATGGACGTTAACATGCTTATGTAACCCATTGTAAATATGGGTTGTGATACTGGCTTGCGACAATAATGTTTCATTTAACATATTCTACAATTTATTTTCATGAACAGTCATTTGCTGAAACCCAGGGAATATATATAATACATTTATACAGTTGTACTGATTTTCTAACTTTTCAAAATAGAAATTTAGGGCGCAATAATTCTGTTTCTTACTCATAGCTTTGTCATCATGTCCAAAACAATGTAACTGTCATTGTCTGCATCTATATAATGAGTATAGTAATCAGAAGGAGCTTTCAGGCATAGATAAACCAGCTGGCTGCCAAGATGGATTCCTGTCATTGCTGTTGATATCAATTACAATTTGCATGTGCAATCACTTAGGCC
>JBCJKH010060383.1:0-24870 GCA_039877255.1 Loriculus beryllinus | reverse complement strand
ATCTCATCCTGCGGCTGCCCCGCTGCGAACGGCGAAGGAGGCGGGCGAGCGCCGGAGGGGATACGCCTGTCCCCCCCCCCCTTCTCCCGTCGCTGGCCACGTCCAGGCTGCCCGGCGCGGGAGGACGCAGAGGCCCCTTGTGAAGTGCTATCGAATGGCACAGGATGCCTTTGGGAGCCCGGCCAAGGCGTGTCAAAGGCGGTTTGAGCGGCGAGGCATTTAAACGCTACAATGGGTGGCTTTCTGGCGTGTGCTCCTCTCCCTCCCCGCTTCGGACCGGGAGGAGGGAGAAGGCGAATTTAGCGAGCTGCTACAGGGATGGGTAGGATCCCCCTCCCGGCGCCGCAGCCCGATGTCGCAGCTGGGCACTTCCCTGTGGGCGCCAGGCTCCCCTGCCGGTTCCCGCTGCCCTCCGACCCCAGCTCGGTTTAACCTAGGATGCTCGGGGTGTGTGTGAGGGGTGTCGACCTGCCGCACCTTCTTCAGCACGGCGGGTACCGGGGCTGGCGACGGGACCTTGTGCCGAGATAGGGATGGGCTCTGTAGCGCTGCCAGGGAAAGCGAGATTTGGGAGAGGGAGAGCAAATCCCCTCCGCTTATGAAGAGATTTCGTATTTCACCCCTGCTTGCTTCCCTGTTCTCCCTCACCCTCTCTCCTTCCACTGATTCTCCCGTCTCGTTATCTCCCCTCTGCTCCAGTCTTCTCGTTCTTTCCCGGTCTCTTTTTGGGAGACACCCCCCCCCTTCCTCGCTCTGTACCGGGGCAGCAGCCCAGCGGAGGCACGCTGCCGCCGCCGGGGTACCCGGGAGAGCGGCGGGCGAGCGGGACCGCTGCACTTTTATGGGGCGGTTAATCAACTGCACATCAGCGAGACAGCGCATCAGCCCATCTGCTTAATATAAATTCAGGAGGGCTCCAGCGCTTTTGAAGTCTAATTTCTTCCCCGGGAGAACGCGCAGGGTAATTTACCATCGTTTCACAGGCAGGGCAGCCAGCGGGTTAACCTTTTCCCCAAGTGCTGTCGCTGCGCGTTTTCCTCCCGAGCGATCAGCTTTTAATGCCTCGTCGCCTCACCGCGAACTTGTGAAAGTGCTTCTTAAACGGTACGTGACTCGCTGAAACAAGACACCCAGCCCACCGGCGCGGTGTTCGAAAGATCAGTCTGGGGCAAGCAAAAGCCCTCGATCCCACCGGCCCCGCAAGTATCATTTCACCTCCATCTATCCGCTAATATTTTTATGTTTCAAGTTCTTTGGTTTTGGGTGGGTTTTTTTCGTTCCCAACCAATGCTCAGCAACACACTTTTTTATCCAGAGGCAGAAGCAAGAGGTGCATAGGCTGGCAAGCGAGCAGTGCATCACGCACTCCCTTGCCCGGAGGCGAAGGAGAAATCCCTCTCCACGGGCTCCCCGGAGCTGCGGGACCCCGCCATCACTGCTGATGACAGCTGTGCTGGCTTTACCCCGCCCGGGGAGTGCCCGGTCCCTCTACCCCATCAGGGGCTGATCCGTGCGGGCTCAGCCTGCTCCCAGGCCCCGGGAACCCTCGGGGACGCATCCCGAAAGCGACCCATCGGAGCTCACGGAACTCCGGGCAAAGCGTTTCACTGTGCGAGTGTCTGAACTGGCACTGCCAAGCTGGGAAGCAGATGCACTAACGAAGCACTTCACTACCGCACGCCCCCCTCCCAGGTGTAAAGTCTTCTGGTTCAAGGGACGCTTTTGAAACAAGCCCGAGCCCGTTTAGCGACATCACCTGCTTGCTATAAAACCCCACCGCAATGCCCAGGGACCTGTGCGGGAGCCATCGCCGTGTCCTCAGTTCCCCACCTGCACCTCGCTTATCTACTGTCAATATTTTCATCCTGCCCGAGGAGGGATCTTGCTCCTCCCGGCTCTGCAGCAGTTACGCCCCGGCCTCCCGCCGCTCCCCGGGCAGGGGCAGCCACCACTTCTCCATGCTCACAGTGCGAGGAGGCCGGCTTTTCTGCTTAGTTAGCTCCTTATTAAATCGTCCGGCCCAGCCTCGGAAAGAGCCGTGCGCGGTAACGTGTCCTGCAACACCTTTTACCTAAAGCCCCCTTTTTAAAAAAGGGTCTGTGTGGTCGTGCTCTACTTTTTACCATAGAAAGGCCAGTCCTTTTGCCCAAGTGTTTTGCAGGAGACTTTCAGCTGGCGTGCTGTTGGTTTGCACTGAAGCAGGACGAGGCTGTCCCAGGGCAAGGACTGGGAGCCGGGGGAACAGGAATGGATCCCTGTCAGAGGGAACAGGGCCCTTCTGCACTCAATCTTAAAAAAACAGTGGAAAGCAGGATGAGTACTTCTGTACAGTGGGATTTCTTTGGATCTCCGTTGCTGTGGGCAAAAGTATCACTTTAATGTGTCACATACTCTTCTGTTATTATGTTTCTCATGCAAGTATTAGTGAACTGAACTAAGGGACAGTGTTATATGGAGATCCCTTAAAATGCTGACTCTTAGCAAGCTGTGATGATGTGTAGGATGACTGTACTATGTACTCAATCCTACAGAAATAGTAGAGTTGAGAGCTTGACTAAAGCTGATAGAGGTGCTGCTGAATCTGAGGCCAAGCAATATTAATTGACTTGCTAAGGACAACAGGAGCCCAGGGTCAAGGCAAGGCACGAGTGCAGGCTTTGTGCCACTGCTGCCTTCTTGTACCATGTGCTTTCTTCCAGTAACTTCAAAACCATTTCCAGTTGTAAGACTTTATTCAAAGCAAAAGATATTCAGTTTAGGGCTGGTTTTTCACAAGTGGAGAGATGGTTCACGGTGCCCCTTGACAGGGTCATCCTCTCCCATCACCCACGGAAGCAAGATGCAGAGCGGATGCCTTGTCCCAGGTGTAGCCTGTTATTTAAGGTAGGTTAGAGGGTAGGAGAGGTGGAGTTTTTTGTTGCAGGGTAAAGCTGAGCAACACCTTGGAAGGATGGCAACTGGTTGCAGGTTTCTGCTAGCATAATCATTCTCCTGACCCATAGGTTGTTCCCTCATTAAGTTTGATGAAGAGTACCTGGAGGTGAACCAGCTGAAACTGGGCTGCGCAAATTGCTCCTCTTCAAGCTTCCTCTCTGGTGTGGGTGAGAGCATGGGTCTGAGGTAGTTTTCTTTACTGTCTGTTTGAGAAGGTAAGGTACGGTCTGATGTGCAGCTCATGCAGTACCCACCAGCCTTGGTCACCTCTCAGGTAGGAAGAATATCTGTTGTTGTTCTGAAATTACTGGTATTGCTATGTTTGTAGGGAAGCTGTGATCAGTCCAGTTAGACTTGCATTGTCACCTTGCATTACTTATCACAATGTCTTGCAAAAGTACTCTCACAGTAGACTTACATATGAATTTTCTCTGGTCATGAAGTCTTCTGGATGAAGTCACTTACACCTCTATTACTTGGCTAGTGAAGCATCCAAATAACCCTCTTCTCTACTTTGAAGTCAGGTTATTTCCTCTCTGCATTGCAATATATCCTGAAAGTTTTTTTGTTTAAAAAGGTTTGAATAACTGAAGTCTGGTGCTGTAAGGGTGGAAACTGGGACCCATGGGTTCTGAATTACCATTTCTTGTTAAGAAGGGTAGTGAAAGCTCAGAAGCATTGCTGGCTGTAACTTTGGGGCTAGCAAGTAACGGGATTACTTTATTAGGCTGCTGCTGCTGCCTGTGACTGTTGACTCTATCCCTGACACCCACAGGGAAAGGGAGTAACCGATATTCAAAGCTGAGGCTGCAGGAGTGATGCATATGTTAAGGAAAAGCAGTTTTATTTGGTTTCATAAGCTGCTCCTGCAAAGGCTGGTAGGTATCATTGCAATGAGCTCATTTCTCAGCTGGTCTCCTTTAGGGCTGTGAAGATTCTGTGCTGTGGTTTTAATGGCAATTTCACAACCTTGACCTGCAGTTCTGAGCTGTTCCAGGGGCTGGGTCATGGTCTGGTGTGACACGAGCTGTTATGTGGACCTGGCAGCATGCTAGGGAGCTCTAGTGCTGCCACATACCTGCACTGTGCAGCTGTGAGGCTTGGATGATACCCCAGGGTGTAGCCACAGGTATCGCTAGGGCTGCATCTGCGACACCTCTGCAGCTGGAGCTTGTGGTGGCAGCCACCAAGAACAACCTCCGCAGTGCTGGAGGGTCCCTGGCTGTACCTGTGTGTGACTATGCAGCTACAGGGCTGTGTGTAGGGGAGCATTAACCCCTATGTATCCCTGGAGAATACTCTTGTCTTTGATTTCCTTTTGTTTTCCGAGTAATCCAGAAGAGTAAATAGAAGAGCATCATTCTGGCCCAACTGAAAACAGTGGCTCAAAAATTACCATAGAGAATCTGTGGTCATAATTGTAAGCATCCTTAAAACAAGGAGCAAGAAAAGTTATTCCCGGATATAGAAACAAGAAACATTAAAGATTAGTATCTAAAATGAGGCTTTTCATTTTCAAAATTGGCTGAATGTTCAGAGGGGTTTAGCTCTTATGTGAATAGTGCTACCTCTGGGTGCTTTTTGCAGTTGTATTTATAATACCTGCACACCTTGACAACATTGGTGGAGCTGATGCAGGGACCTGACCTGAAGATTCCTGAGCTAGATGGTGAGGCAGCATCAGGGTCTGTGCAGAGGGTTGGCAGGTGAGACCTTCGGGGTTTGCAGAGAATACTGAGAACAAATAGCTGGTTGTCTTCCTTGGCAGCTCTTAAATTTGTTTATTCAAATAAAAACCACCCATCACAGTGTCAGAGTTGAGTTGTTGTTTTCTTTTTTATTTTTTTTTTTTTTTTTTGTGGATCCTTTCAGTTTTAAAAGCCTAAAATTTGAGAAATGTAAATGCAAGCCATCAAGTCAAGGTGTCTCTGAGTGACAGGAAAAATTACAGGGGCAGTTCTGAGCGATGCTGTGCCCTTCTGACACATCAGCCTCAGTTTGCATTTCCTGCAAATCTTAAGATTCCTCAAATGGTAAGATGAAGCAGTGTGGTTCTGATAATTAAATGCATTTTTGCGTTTTGGTTAATTTATTTTGAAGAGACTGGCTTTTTGGTGAAACTACTTGGGTGTTAACCTTTTTGGAGGGAAAATGGATTCTCTCATAAAAATCTTCAATTGGAGCAAGAATCGTTTTATTTTACTAACGGGCAGCACCAGATACCTTCATCAGCTTTAAATGTTTTCATTTCTTCCCCCGACTTCAGTTTCAGTTTTTGATGATACTTAACTGATTTCAATGACGTGTCAGCATCTGGCCCCTACTAAGCGGTTTAAAGATACCAGGTCTACTTTAGTGGCTTTTTGAAAAGTTATTGGAAGAACTGAAGTGTCAGCAGATCCGTTTCAGCTATTCTTTTGCTGTTTGAGATTTCCCTTCAGGATCGCATTATCTGGGAAAAATAGGTGTTAACGGTGACCATCCTTCGGAAATACTAGGTTACAAAATCGGTGCTAGGAAATTGTCGTGTTGAGGGGACAGTGTGTCCAAAATGTAAACTTGTGAGGAGCCGCTGTTTCCTTTTCCATAGAGTCAATCTGCAGGAAGAATAGTTTGCTCAAGCAAAAGTGTATTTAACTAAGCTTTTGTATCGTAAATAATAGGACGCAGTGATGTTTAACAAAATAACCTTTGAAGTTCCCTATAAGCTGCTCTTTAGATTAACTTAAAATTTTAGGTTTACACACCCTGCAATAAACTTCTTCTTTATCATTAACGTTTTATGGCAACTGAACTTCACGGCTCTTGAGCCCGCCTAATAATAACTGCCGCGATAACCGCTCCGAGGCAGGTGTTCCGAAGGATGCCCTGGACCAGCAGCAGCGCCAGCGGGAAGCCTGGCTGGGGGCGCAGGACCGGTAGGAGCAGCGCCCGCCGGGTCCCCGCTGCCGCCCGGGGCTGGCCCTCAGCTTCCCGTTACGGGTGCCGGTGGCAGCGCCGCTGGAGCCTTTACCCTAAGGGATGTTTCCTGCAGCGGTTGCCCTGCCCAGGGCTGCCACCTAAGCACCACTGGGGTGGCTCCCGTCGATCCTCGTCCCGGTCTCCGCTCCCCGCCGTCACCACCGCCTACCCGGGGCCGGGCAATGCGGCGGGCTCTGTCCATGGTAGCACTCCTGCTACCATGCTGCATGGTACCGTGCTGCGGCTCCAGAGACCCTTTGGGGGGTTATAGTGCCTTTCCTTTCTTCCCTCCTTTCCTTTCCTTCTCTTTCCTCCCTCCTTTCCTCCGTTTATCCTTGACTGACTCCAATTTTGTTCCCTCAGTTTAGTCCCTTCCTGCTAATACCAACCCCTACAAAAAAAATTGCCAACAAAACACCCAAGCAAAAACCTTTTCACTCTGCCCTGCTCAATGCAGTGTGTATGTTTTAATCTATATAGCATCCATAGCCATAACAGCAGCATAATATGTGAAATGTGAAGCTTAGTTCATTACACAGGTAATACAGTAATGATTTCTTCTGGGGTCTACAGATTCTCTTTTGTATAAACTGTGCAAGATGATTATGATATAACTGAAAACAGACAACATTGATCCAATCTCAATTTATGAGCTTTAATGGAAACAAAATATTGAAGAAAAATGCTCAGAATGAAATGTACAGAGAGAAAATCTTATTGTACTGTTCTAAGAATCAATCTTAAGACTGTTGAGTCTTCAGGAATGCTGTCCATCGAGAGATCTGTGGCTTAGTGATTTAATTTAACAGTACTGTTCATCCAAAGAAAAGTACCATGTCAGAGTAGATCCTTTGGGTTGCTGAGTGGATGATCTTTGACATATACATGAGAGATACAACGACAGGACAGGTGACTGTAGTAAGTAATTATTTGTGTGTGGCAGGAACCGTATTTTCGGAGTACAGAGCTGACAGACCCGATGTGTCAAGATAAAATTCAGTGCAGACACCCCAGACTAAAAAGAAGAGCAGGTGTTTGAAAACACTGGAAGTCTCTCTTTGCTCTTCTTTGCCTCAGTCTGCTAGCTGATATGACACAGCAACTCTCCCAAGTTCAGTTAGGAGACATGAGCAGGTGGCACAAATCAAGGGACAGACTGTTTCAGTGTCTCCGTGTCTAGCTCTGGCATGACACATTGTCCTGGCAGAAGTAAGCTATGGAGCTACACTCATGGCCTTTGCACTCTTCCTCCTTTTCTCATCAGTCTCTTAAGTCTAAATGAAGGATGCAGCTGGCCAATGCAAAGTAATTTTTTTTGCCCCAAGTATCACCCACAATTTTTGCATAACTTGATCCTTCTTTGAGGTTCTCAACGTTTGAGGTCTTGGTCTTTTAAAAACTTACTTATTAGCTTAGTTTAACACAAGGAAGCAATCTCTCCCCGGAGCTCATAGTCTCTGGTCTTTCTCTCTGTTTACACAGCCCAAGTAGATTTATACTGGCAGGTGCCTCTCCCTGAATTGCTTCTGTGTAGGGAGGATCCCAATAATTAGTGGCTGGCAGGAGAAGATCTGTTTTCTTCTGAGCTGGCTTTGCCTCTGGGATGCTAACCTGTCTTCTGCTGTGGCAGGGTCTCTGAGGCAAACAGGATGAAAAACTGTAGGAGATTGGTAAATTGTGTGGGGTAAAGAGGTAAGGTGGAGACATGGAGGCTTATTTCTGGTTGAAATGAAACCAAAAATATAGTAAAAGCAAAGATTAAAAAACCCCAGTTCCTTCAGAACTATAATCGGTTTGAATCTGAAATACTCATAGCACTAAAAAATACACCCCAAACCCCAGAAATATGACATTGGAAAGTAGGTATTTCTTTCCTATGAAATAAACGGTAGCAGAAATGTGTCTTGGATCCACAGTAAAATAAGAACTTTTCATTCTTCCGGGAACTGTAGTTCCAGTTTCCTTCTCTCTCGCCCTGCACCAGTGCAGGAATTGGAAGCTGAGGGAGTTTATCCTTCTAGTTTTGCTTTGCTCGGGCACGGCTGAAAATGGAATCCATTTTATTTTTGTTGTTTGTATTGTGACCACAATACAAACCTGCTCTGTAAGCAGGTGAGCGCTGGAACGACAAGGGTGTAGCTCTTTATTACTGTAAGTCATCTTTATGCTCATAAATAAGCCTTTGGAATTGAATGGGATTACTCAACTGTGCAAGAGTGCACAGGATGTGCCCATAAACTGAACTAAAACAAGCAATCTAATGTAATTAAAATGAGAATCCCATGCACAAAGTGAAAGCCCTTGTTGTTGATGTTACAGAACACTGTTAAAACAGTTAACACTGTTGAAACAGCGTGTTTCATGTTGGTGCTTAAAGATGCTGTATATATTTCTAGCTTTAGTGATTTTATGTGGGCAGCTTTAGGGCCAGCAAAGTCCTGCTCACACAAAGGTGTGTTTGTTTTTTAGCTGGAGTCGTACATGTCTCTCATTTAGGACTCTAATGTGATCAGTTGAATAGGGGTGGTAAGTTTTGACTTTGAATGTCTTGTAATCATTTATGCACTTCATGTATGAATGTATCTGAAAGAAATTAGAGCAGGTGAACTGATGGGCTCAGTGCCTTGAAGGTCTCTGTCACACTGCACAAACACAAACTTGTGGTGTGTTTTGAGAGAACCTTGTAAAAGTTAATCTTTGCCATTTAGGTTTCTGAAAACTTGGTGATCTTCTGGGTCATAAAACACATCTCTCCCCTTATAACAGAAATAGATCCCTTGTTACATTCATACTTTCATTTCAGGATCAAAGTACTTATTTCCAGGGGCATTTCTGTTGGTTGGGTCATGTGGGACAGATCCCTGCTTAGAAGAAGAAGAAAGTAAAATAGGAAAGTTCATCTCCTTTATGTAGAAATATACATCCTTCCTGTTTTTGTAGCAGACACAACTGCTAATTTGCCAGTATAGTAATTTCTTGTGGCATGGGAACTGCCCATCTAAAGGGCAAGGATTGCTACTACAGCTCTGTGTGAATCTTCTACCAGAGGGATTCAAAATGATGGTGTTTATAATGGGTGTTTGCCCTTAGCTGTGCAGCCATAATGGGCGTTTCAAAAGCTCCCTGCACAAATAAATACCTATTCAGTCAGTGGATGGGGACTGGGAGAATAGGCAGAGTCTGGTACGCAGTACCGAGCCCAGCACGTTGCTGGGCCTGTTTTGAAGACTCGTGTAGCTGCATGTGTGTGTGCACGCTGGTTTTCAGCCTGAAAAGAGGTGATAATTGGTTTCTAAGAAAAGGTGATAAATTTAGTAACTGAAGAGCAGCTTCACTTGATAACACTGAAAGGTTTAGTCCAGCTTGTAACTGGGAGGTGCACTGTGACAATAGAAGTCAATGAATTGGCTAAGTAATCTTCCTGCATAGGGAGTTGGAGTTCAGGTTTCTTTGGCTGTGAGTTTAGGCAGCTAATTTTTATCCAAGTTGGGATAGTTAGCTGGCGCTAGTTCTGTTCCATTTCAAAATGGAAACGATGTTTTCTGAAGGGGCAATAAAACCTGAGTGCACACGACAGGGTGTGTGCCTGACTGCCTTATTAACGTCTCTTGGCCAGGTGGCATAAAGCCATATGAGCGCAGCATAAATGTCTTGTAGCATTTCGGTGCCACCATAACCTGTATTTTATGGC
Source organism: Loriculus beryllinus (assembly GCA_039877255.1). Lineage (NCBI taxonomy): Eukaryota > Metazoa > Chordata > Aves > Psittaciformes > Psittacidae > Loriculus > Loriculus beryllinus. Next base: position 15,284 of record JBCJKH010060383.1, on the reverse strand, counting down.
TGAAATAAAACACACGGAAAGAACTTTCTTTTGAAGCTTTGTGTAGAACTTGCGTCACAGAACGGGATAAAAATTTAGTTTCTTAATAGGTTACTTTTGGTTTTCAGATAATTTGTTTTGCCAGTATTTAGTTTTTTGATGCAAAGAAGATAAAGGTTTCACTGTTGGATTTAATTCAAAATGAAACAACTATGCATTTTCTTAGGTGCAAGGTTTTTCTACAAAAACACTTTGATTGTTTGCTAGCTTAAGATAGATATGACTTTTTGGGTTATTATATTGTCATAATGATGATATTACTCCTTTCTCTTTCCCCAGTGTCTTCCTTCCTTATTTTTAACTCAGAATGTGGGATTTGGACTGACATAAAGTTGCTTATTCTGAAATCCTTCTAAAAGCTTCCTTTCTTCCCCTTTCATTTCATGCAGTAATCTGATAGTTAGTTAGTAGTTATGTAGTTGGAATGGGGTAACTCTGACATGTGTGGACTCTGTTTGTGTCCTCATGCCTCATCTTAAATTTTCACATGTTTCCCATTATCTTCCTTTAAAAAACATTCAGGCTCTCTTTATCTGCCATCTTTCACTGGCCCGTTTACTTCACCCATTGCTGCAGGAACCTTTCTACATTCTTCCTGTTCTTTTCATCTCAACAGGGATCAACCCAGTTTTCTTTAAACTTTTTTTGTATTTCATAGGATTTGTCATCCAAAAATTACAGCTCCTCTTATGTACTTGGATGAAACAAGCCTAAGTATGCTGCTGAGTTATGTTTGGAATTAACATCTTCATTTTGGATATGGAGGACCCATTTCAGAGGTGCTGGTTTAAGCTTTGTGATACAGCCATGAATAAACCAGTGCCTCCCGACTACTCACAGTTAAACATCCTACCACTGCATGCTAGTTTTTGGAAGCAGAAAAGGTCAGAAGTTAGGTGTTGCCTCCTAGTGAGACCCCAGTAATAGTATTTTGGCTGGTGGTATCCAGAACACAGTGTCTCTGTGTTGGGTCCCACTGGCCACTCTTCATCTCTTTGGTAACTTTCTCAAGTGTCCCTTTATTCAAATTCTAACTTTAAACAATTAAACTATTTTTTTAAATTAAATCACTTTGTGGGGAAAAAAATGTTGTTTTGTGATGTGTTTTGCAAACTATCTGCAGAAAACCTCCTGTGCTCAAGTAACTTTTCTTGAGATGTAGGTAGGTTTTGCAGGCTTCCAGGAACCTGTAGCTCTGTCAAAGGTACTGATGCTTGAAGGTCCTCTGCCCTCAGAAGTCAGCTGTGATAAAGGAGGACTTAGACCTTCCACCGTGTATGGCTGCAGGGGAAGCCCTCATGTCAGGGCTGCCATTGACCCAGGGCAGCAAAAGTGTCAGAAATAGCACAGGGGATGATTTGGGGGTCTTGGATTATCTTGAGGGAGCCTGAAAGAACAGTGATTTGAAGTAGTGGCAGTGTCTGGATGTAGCATGATTTGCCCAGAGCTGCAGGGCAGCTGCTGTCAGAAGCTGCAATTTCTCTCCTTGCACAGGCACCACACCAAACATATTTAATTTCTGAAGCTCTGAGGTGGCACATTGCAAACCATGTCTCTGAGTTTCCAGTGAATGGGCACTGGAACAAAATCAAGCCTCAAAGCATTGATCGTCCAGGCAGCTTGACTAATTCCCTTCTCTTGAAAGGCAGAGGGTTTGCCACCAGCTGACTGTGTTAGTGAAAGTGCTGCTAATACTCACTAGTCTGATTCTGCCCTCTGCTAAGGGCATTGCAGGCAATCAGGTCCCAAATTGACTGTAAGCAAGAGTCTTGTATTATTTGCCAGCGGGCATGAATTTGGCTTTCTCATGGAAAGTGTATGCTCAAAGTTAACATTTCTTATGATTTGCATGCATTGTAATAATTATTAGCTTCATGTTTTGCTTTTCACTTGTTAGGTTTATAATCATGTTCTTTTTGTCAGTAAGTTTACAGTATGTGCTGCATTTATATATATATATAAACAATCTGAATAGGCTTTGTAGTTATTTGCATGGTGTATATCAGTGGGTGAACTGTAGAAATGCGTCATCTTAACTTTTTCAACCATCAACAAAGCCAACAACACATGCTTTGCTGTTTTGGCTCATAAACTCCTAACTAGATGGGTATTGTGTGAGCAATATGGAGTTCATCAGCACTACTCTATAGGCAAAATCCCACTTCACTTGGTTTAAATGAGGCTGATGTACATCCATTGCTAGTGCAGTGCCCGAATGCTCCTGGTTACAGCTGTAGCCACAGTTTTAGTGCCTCTTTGAAGACAGAAGAAATGTATGCAACTTTTTGAAAAACCAAATGGATGCCTAATGTTTGAATTTCATGGCTTGCTTAGTCTGGACCATGTGTACTGTTCTTTTGTTGTTTGTATTAATGTTCACCTAGAGTTTGGGCAGCTTCAGCTTCCTTGTGCAGGTGACGAGGAACACACCTAAGGCAAGCTGAGAGCCAGAACATGGGCTCCAATACCCCAAAGTGACGGAACAAAACGGCTGTTAGAGCAAAGCAATGGGAGCAAGGAGGAGGCCAGGTCTTGGTTTAGATGCTGAGCTGGAAAATTAAATTAAAAATGAGTCTTTAGAAGTCGGGGCCATCACAGGGAAGTCAAAATGAGCATCCCCTGACCCAGCTTTTGTTGCTGTGCAGGGAAGCGGAAGCTTGTCCCTGCATGGAGGGCTGTGAGTGCCCGTGAAATGGCTCTGCTTCATAGACTCTTGTAAGTTGTCACTTGCTGGTTGGGGCAAAGATCATTTTTTGACACTTGTGCATTGGCTGTCAAAATATGATAATACGAGTGATAAGTGGGTGAGAGTGTTTTGCTGAGCCACGAGAGGCAGGGAATTCAAGTGGCATCTGTGGATGCTTGGAAGACACCCTGAGAGACAGGGATGACATAGGCTGGTACTCGAAAATGGGAGAGGTGTTTCAGAAACTGGTCAAGGCATTTGCAGTGATTTTCATGCTGCTCTAGACGGTCTGTGCATTTTTGCAGTACTTTATAAAGATAAGGCCAGGCATACTGAATTTTCCTTCGTAACAAATGCTACAAAAATGACCTGCAAATAAGTAATATACCTCATGGTAGCTTGAAATTTCACCTTGCTACACTTTTATTTCCTCCCATTTCTTTATTTCAAACATGTAAGTGATATCAAGTCCTGTAAACCAAGCTGCTGGAATAAACTAGAAAATGGCATAGACTAGGCAGGAGAAATAGGGTGGGAGGGATTTGGCTGCAGGTTATCAGCCATTAATTATTCATTTTGTAAACAATGAGGGAGTGTAAAAGCAGCCAGGACAGGCAGGTAGAGGATTAGCTTGTAAGATAATAGAGATAGGGGAAAATAAGGAAAAAATCCTTAGCAAACAAACCTGAATGTTATGAATAACTGTCACAAGCCTTCCTATACCGCAAAAGAAAACACCAGTGAATTATTAATCATTTTCATTAAAGTAATTGCACCGATATTTGATGACAGGGTTGCATATGATGAATATGACTTCAAAAGCCAGAGTTTTACCAAAAACTCAAGAGAAAAGACATTAGTTAGGGAAACAATTGCAAACATCTTTTTACCTCAAGTTTGAATAAAACCATGTCACAAATCTCAGCTGGTTAGGGCAAAAAATGCTTAGGATTTTACTTACTTTCTTATTGTTACTATTATTTCCTTTTTTTAAAGTCTAAGTTTGGCAAGAGGAGGAAGTAGTGAGTAGAAAAACCAGTGTGGTCATGAGAGTTTCTAGTCTTTGTGGGTTTCTTTCCAGTGTGCCTGAGACTACTTGCGTGCTCCCAGTAGCTTGTGTACATATCAGTCTTATGTGGCATCCTATCAGGGAGTATTCATGCAGAAATGATTGTGTTGAAGTTTTCTCAGCAAGAAGGAATTGGAAAAGCAAGAAACGTGTGTAGACATCACATTATATCTGCATAAGCTACTCTTTAGCCTGAAACCTCTTACCAAAATTCTCCAAGCAAGCATGAAATTATACCTTAATCCAAATGCTGTTTAATAAAGGCAAAGGTCTGTTTTCCCAGGAAAAAGTAATTGCTATAAATGGCATGGAGTGACACTTGCTGCCTAAATGACAAGTGAGATGCCTTCCAGGAATCTGTTTTCTCATGCACAATTTAACTGCTAGGGAGGTTATATTTGGACTATTTCCTAGGGCTGCTGCTGTGCATTGGGTCCTGGCTTGGCTGAGGCAAGCTGTCAGGTCAGAGGAGTGCTATTTCCTGTGCAGGAGGTAGGGGAGCTCTGTAGAATGACCGTCTGCCCAGGTGGTTGGGGAGCACCATGCACCCTTCTGACCTGTGCACCCACGTTTTGTTTTTGCTAGGGAAAAGAGGTTGGGACAAGAGATGTGGATGCGCTGTGAAGCTGGGGTATGCTGTACTTTGCATGCTCAGGCCCCATGTTGTACATGGAGCTACTGAAATCCATTGGCTGCTGATGCCCAGCCTCCTCTGTGACTCCTTCCCACTGAGCTCTGCTTCCCCAGGCCGCAAAAGTGGGGGCATCATGTAGCTGCAACAGCTTCTTTTCAGGTCCCTCCCCTCTGCTGTGATGGGTCCTGCAAGGAATTAATAGGGATGGAGTGGAAGAAAGGTCCCCTCCACTCTGGCTCCTACCATCCCACGTACCCAAGAGAAGGCTTGCTCAACATTTGTACACCCCTGGCAGGTGGACTGCAGACAGAGCAGGGGACAACACATAAAATGTCTTGAAGACTTGCTTTATTCTCACTGGTGGTGGTTTTCTTTTTCATCTGATGGCCAGCAAAGCATAAACCAACATGGTAGAGGGTGATGTGAGAAGTGTAAGATCATTTCCATAATACTTCAAGGAGAAGAGGGCTTGAAGAGTTGGAACATGCTCCTGAACTTCATATGCTAATCCTAGCCCCAGAGGACCATATTGTGGAAGCTGTTTCATAAGGTGACATGTAGACCCTGAGTTCAGGTGATATCAAATGTTCAGTGGTTTTGTAGTATTTTCAAAAACAAGGTCTTGCCATATTGCAACCATGTTTCCTTCTCTTTTTAACCTATTTGATTACCCATGCCACTTCAGATCAATAGGACATCGGTAATTCATGACCCAAGCTTTACTTGTAAAGAGAGTACTGGTGTCGTAGGAAGTTGCAGACTTTGTGTGTGATGCTGAATTTTCCCTGTACCTCCATCATACTTGAGTCAAGCCCTGCCCAATGTTAAACCTCCATGGAGGTTACTCCCTCTGCTGCAATAAGGTGATGTCTGTTTAAACAATCAGTTGTTATTCATGCTACTTTCTGAGAATTTGGAATCAAGTTATGTAGTGGCTGTAAGGGTTTTGCTTTGCCTGTAATCATGGTAGCTTGATAATGCTTCTGAAACAGCTGAACAGAGCCTGTGATCACTGCAAGAGCTCTGAAGTGAGCATGAGCCCCATGAATAAGTGTTTGTGACCTGAAATGAATTGTGCATGTTGGCACCAGGGCTGAAAGAAGCATTGATTTCAGTCAGGTGTCAAGACCATGGGGATTTCTCTGCCCACATTTCACCCACATGGGATTTTCACAGGTAAAGGACAAACTGCATCTTTGAGGAGTTGTGTTTTTGTCAGAAGACCAGAGTTGGGACTCCTTGGATGTGTGTACTTGTGGGTCTCTCCTGGCAGGCAGAGTCAGAGCTGGCATGTGTGGCATACACTGCATTTGGCTTTCTTTCCCACCTTATGAAGGGACACCTAAAACCATGCTTGCACTTTAAATTGGTAAAAAATATCATTGAGTGACCAGTGGATATGGAATAAAATCTTGGAAGTTGGAGCCTTGCTTAGGAAAGAAGCAATGTCCTGCACAGTCCTTGTTCATCTGAACCAGGATCTGCCCCTACCTGCCCCCTCCCCCACCATTTATGCACCACTTTTGGTTTTGTTTAGTGATTTTTATCTGGACAATAAGCAAACTCTCTGGGGGGTGATTAACAGAGCCACGTTCTGCATTTATATTGCTTCCGTAGCCCATCTCAAATATTCCTTGTGTCGGACAGCAGGGATGAGCTCTGGCAGTTGCCACAGTAAGCGCTAGGAGCTTCTGTTCCTTTGTGCTTGCAGGGTGAAAGAACAGATAGGAAAGTTGGGCCAAATGACAAAGCTGGCTTCTACTCAGGCCATTCTGCCTTCCACTGTTCTGCTTGATCTCTTACAGCACCTTTAAAAAGCACTGTGTTTAGCATCTGAAATAGTTCCAAACGTTTGACTGGTGTATGTATACCACTCATAAATGACATCTAATGCATGACAACAAGGGCTTGGCTACTGAGAAAGCTGATCAAAATACTTTCACATCCCAATCTTTTTGGCAGTTCAGCAGTTTTCAGTGTCCATTCCCCCATGTGTCTCTATAAATCAATTTTCTGTGCTCTTTTATTCCTCCTTAGTTTATACGCTATATTAACTTTAACACTAAAATAAACATGTGAAAACAAGAATGTTTAATGCTTGTTTTTGCATCTATATTCCCGTGCAAGTTTGTTATAGGCATGTTTTCTACCTCTTCGTGATGATAGTTCAGCGCTAGCAAAAAGGGAGGGTGGATAATGTGACACGCATTTTACTTTCAGCAAGCTTGTTATACCAGCTCTGAATTTTTCATGAAGGCTTCAGTAACCTGTAGCCGAAGCTCGGGGGGTTTCTACCACAAAGAGGTGGATCGGCTTAGCTCTCACTTCCCATCTGGCACAGGGTGACAGGGACAGTCGGGGGCTGAAGGAAACCTGAAGAAGAAAAAAGTTCATGTGGGACATCCATTGTGATGCATGAAAAGCTAAACATGTGCCTCTTGTAGGGACGCAGCTTTGAAACACTTACTTATCTCTGGCTTCAGATTATATTTAGCCAGGGTGTTTCACTTTAGTCACCGGCACAGCTGTCCTGTCTGTAAATAATACTGCAGATAGACTCCCTCAAACGTTTATTTTGCCTGCACTTTCAGCATCTCTTGACAGCTTGTACCACAAATTCTGTGCCTGCTGCCTAGCTAAAGTGCAGCTTTAATTAGAGTCTGTATCACAAAAGAATTGCCTGTCAGTTTATTGATTTTTGTTTGTTCTTTTTTTCTAAATAATAAAAAATAAAGCCTAAGCCAGAGGAAGTGATCTGATTTTTCTTTTACATCCAATTAGTTAAAAGCAACCCAAAAGAGGTCTCTTTGGAGTTAAATTCATGTCTAAAACCACTCTGAAAACAAAGCTGTGTGTTCTGCAAGCTCCCAGCAGTTGGGTCCCAAAAGCCATGTAACCCCTGTGTGTGAAAGCTGAGCATCCCTCTGCACACTCAGTTATGTACAAAAAGGTAATCATCTATGGTGTATTTTATGGACAATGTTAAAGTTGGGAAGACAAATATTTCAATAGTTATGGGATGCCAGGGTAATTTTTGTCACGAAAACTGACTTCCTAAGGCTTGTTTTAGTGTCTCTAAATGCTTGTGAGATTTTTTTAGTCTTATTTACATGATCATGCGGTATTATTCTTCTGCACAAAATGTCACTATTGGTTAATTTGCTGGGTAACTGCTGTTGTGACAGTATATACTGACCTACTGTACACATGGCTCAGTTGGCCCCTTACCTTACTGTATGCAGTTTCTCTCCTATTCTGTACATAAAACAGCTATTTTTATTTCTTTTGCAGGGATTTTTTTCAGTCTTGAGTGCTTCACAGGTACGAGTTTAGCTGTAAGGCTACTCTTTGGGATAAGGCAGCAGGATGGGGTGTTTGGGGTTTCTGGGGGGATGCGCTCAGGAAGAGAAATAATGAGGCTGTGCCTGAAGTTTGGACCAACCAAGATCCTGTAGGAGGCATCACTGTTATTGCTGCTTGAGCTCCAGCTTTTCAGAAGAGGGGCTTTCCAAGGGGAATAGAAATCACATCCCACCTGTGAAGAACCTGGCCATGTTCCTTGCCCACCAGTGTTAAGCATGTCTATAGCAAAGGACACATCTACAGTCCAGGGAGGGCTCTCTCTGGTGCTTGCTCTAAAGCACAGGCCACTCTGCCACCCCTTGACTGCTCTTTAGATCACTTGTGATTTCTACAGCCCTTGAGACAGGCAGCAGCCCTCCTTGCTACACAATCCTGATTTGCTCCCCAGATGCATTAAATGAAGCAATTATCCTATAGAAGAAAAAAAGAAAATGGTCCATGCTAACATAACTAGAGATATTTGCATTATGTTTGTAACAGCGGCTTCAGCTCCAGTATTTCTTGAATTTTTGGGCTGTGATGTTGCACCCTCAAATGCCTTTATTGTGATTTCTATGTTCAACTTTTTGAAGTTGTTAGTAACTAGAATTTCTGTTGTGTCTTCACATTGACATCTATGTTGGTCATCAACACAACTAGATCCTTTCGTGACTTGGGCTAATGGGTTACAGGTGACAGTAGTTAGGTTTCAAGCTGTTGTTACTGATGGTTGAAAGTCCATTCTTCTCTCAAGGTTCAAAAGTCATTGCCTCCCCCAGGGAACTGTTGAGGCTTGCAGGCCCAAAGCTGTTTGCCAGGTCTTCAGGTGCCTTGCAGTGGCCTGGTCTCTCCCAGGCTTGACCTGCTTCCCTTTACCTGTTGCACTGCTGTCCCAAACGTCCTTATTGCTGTCCCTCCTGCTTTTTGAGAGGCAGGAGTGTGAGCAAGTGTGGTCTCCTTGCCCTGAGCTCCTCTGTCCAGAGCTGCAGCTGCAGGGGAACTTCTTCAGGAATATTTGGTCCCTAGAGCTGTGGGATGCAGCATCCTTTTAGTAGCTCAGAGAGTGCCTCTGCCAACAACTTGAATTTCTGCAAGCAGAGTTTTTCAGTGGTTTATAATTTGGACAAGTCAGGTGGACTTTTGTATGTATGGCACGAAATACTACACTGAAGATGCTTGTTGAATAGCAAGGCTGAATAGCCTTGCTATTTTTCCAGCTGTTGCCAGATATCCCACTTGGGATTGTGGCTTTTCCAAAAGTAAGTTGGAGAAGTGAACACAATTGTGGTGCATAATACTAAAACAGAGCCTAGTTGATGTCTTTAAGTTTTTGTTCTAAAAAATGGGGAGGAAAATCTCCCTAAATATGTTAAATTGCTTGGCTTTTACTAGCTTCAGACCATGGAGTTTATTCAACAGCTACCTGGCACTTGTCTGTCGTTACAGCCACTTTGCTTTTTTTAGTGAAATTGGATTTCTTGATGCTGGGCCTCTTTTCTATGTATGTATTTTTGAGAGAGGAATAGCAAGCGCATTCACCAGCCCTCTGACTGTGAGCGTTATGCAGTGATGTGTAGAAGCCTCTGGGGCAGAACTGTGCATAAGACCTGTTAAGTATGGCACGAAACAGCACCAGTCGTGGGAGACACCAGACCTGGTCCCTTCCTAGGAAGCATCCATCCTTCCCTCCCGGTGGGACTGCTTGGATTTAGTTAAACAAAGGCAGCTGCTTTGCTGCGGTTTGGTTTCTGTGGGAGAGCAGCTCCCCGGGGAGCCTGGCGGGGCCGGGCGAGCAGAGGCAGCCGCAGGCACGCCGGGGAGCCGATGACACGGCGGTATGTGCCGCGAAGAGGGCTGCCGAGACCTGCGCTGCCGGGACGCAGGAGGGCAGAGCCATTCAGGCAGCGCTGCTCTGCCCCTGTCAGCACAGCAATATTTCTGCACGGGAAAGGTTCCCGGTGCCAGGAGACAACCGTGTGCTGGGCACACGTGTGGTGTGCGTGCGCACGTCGGCAGCGGCGCGGTGGTACTGAATGTCAGGAGTAAACAACCCCCTGCCAGATAACAGACCTTATTAGAATTATCAGTCAATCTCGAGATGTCAAGGCACGGTCTTCCCAAGGATCTGACACATAAACGTGTATGTGCTTGGATTGCAAGCTGTTTGTCGCTGTTGAGGTAGCAGGTTTAAGATACGCGCTTAATGTTGAAACCCGCATCTGAGAGTGGCAATGGGCCTTTTACCCCCAAATATCTTTTCTACCTGCCTCACTTTGCTCCATCTTTTTCAACCCACCAAAGTGTACTCCTGAAGCTCCCATAAACAGTCGCATCGATTTCATGTGATTGGATGCTTTTTATGAAACACTTTACGTTTGTGATAAGGAAAATGCCTTTTGGTAACATCCTATCTATATTTGATCATGAGAAGTAATGTGGCAGGCACCACAAAAAATGAACCCTGTGATTCTAAAGTTGGACCCAAATCCAAAATCTCAGATTTAAGAATGCCTGGAGTGAAATATTTTGTTGTTCTGGCTGCATTTGTCAGCGAGATATTAAATAACCAATGCCAGGTTCAGCTTTTGTCTCTGGAGGTCAGTGGATGTAACCTGTTCCCCGTAAATTCACAGTTTATGAGGCAGTGGTGATCTCTGCACAAGTGGGAGATGACTTTTGAACTCATGCAGCCTCAGACAGGAGGAACATTACACTTTATGAGCATGTTCAGAGTCTGTTAAGGCTGTTCAGAGGCTGAAAAGTCTTCCCTCATAAATCCTGTAACTGGCTTAAAAGAGACAGCTCTGTTCATCTTTAGGCAAACAAACCTGCCTTACAAACACATCCCCTATATATATTCCTACTAGAGAAAAATAACAAGTGCTATCATAAATGTTATTTTCTTTGCCCTTTTCCTTGGGGTTTATTATTGGAGAGGGAAGCCACAGCAACCTATACCAATGTTTTTCTTTTCCATGTTGCTGCATAGTCCTAATGAGAAATAACCTGGGAAGGGGAAAGAAAATGCAATGATTTTGGAGGCTTTGCAGCTCACCAGTGATGGTTATGTGTGTTTCTCCTCCCCTGTCAGAGGCTTGCCTCTCTCCATGGGCTGTGAGGAGCCTGTATGCACAGAGGATGCCCTGTGCTAGACTGCTTCTCTGGACCCATTTCTAATTACACAATGTCGCAGGCAACCCAAGACATCTCTTGCAAAAAAACCAAAGGATGGGGGTCTTTTTTGGAAGAGAAAGCAGTTTGGGATGTCTGAAACCAGTGTTGTTTTCTCCCACCACCCAGTAGGAGCAGCTCACTGGGCTTGTCTGCTGGTTTTTACCTGTATTTTACCTTCTGTTCAACGTCCTCAGAGCCCAGGGAGGATTATGTCAGGCTAGAAGAAGCCAGGAAAAGCAGACATGCAGCTCTTCTGCCTCCTTCCAAATGCAGATAGGAGGGGGAAGAGTTAAGCTTCTGCATGTGTTTTGCATTATTTGGGGTGGGCGGAACAAAAAGTTGCTGTATGTCCATTGGCATTTTCTATGTAAAGGTGACTTCTGCAGGAAAAGAGAATTGAAAGTGACTCTAGCATCCTCCCCTCACAAAGTTCTTGAGCCTGTGCCTCAGCCTGGCTGTCAGGAGCAGGCTCTGAGTGAGCAAGCACAACAACATTCAGCCCATGCGTGTGCTGTGCTTTCTGAACACCTGCTGTTCTGCACTTCTTACATTTTCTTCTCGGTATTTATGGCCAGCTGTGTTCATACTTACAGGTACCTTGGAATATTTCTGTTAAAGCAAGCAAAGGATCCTGTTGCATGCATTTTGCTAATTATAAAAGGAAATAAAATGGCACAAAAAAAAACAACAGTTCTCCCCTCTCAACTCAAAGTCAGCAGTTAACTACAGGGTACATGAGATCAGACAGAACTGCTGCTACCAATGGCTGAATGGACAGCTTTACATAACCATAGTTAGGTTATTCTTTCTTTACACAGTTAGCAGTCAGATACATATTTAATGGAGTTTCATTATATCCTACAAATGCTGGCACTGGAATACTTTCCCCAGGGCATTCTCTGAATAAAAGAAAGGAGAAAATGACGAATGCGCTTAGCACATGCGCCCACAACTTCATGATAAAAGCCAGCATTTCCCCATACAACACCTGTTGTTGTAGCTGGGTTAATTACTTTTCATTGTAATCAACTGCCTGAAATATTTATCACGGTGCCTGTAATTTCCCAAATCTGAAAGCGACACCCATAAAAACAACACTGACTCTAATATTTCAGGTATGAAATTCTGTGGGCTCCACTTTTGTTTTGTTTTGGATCCCTTGTGGAGTATAGTTCTTAATTCTCATCAGAAACTCCCATTAACGCAAAACTTTTTGTTTAGTAAAAGTGAATCTTCTCTGATGTTACACCAAAACAAAGAACTGCTGCTTATGGTAGTGTTTCTATAGCATTATGGTTGCTAACATAGAATAGCATAATGCTTCCTTCCTAGATTCCATTTTCAATCTCCCCTCTCTTGCTTTCTAAATTATAGGATCTGTAAATCATATGGACCTGTGGTGTGGCCCTTATGAATAATGTAAGCTGTTTTCTCTGAGATGAGACTGATTTTCTCTGTTTCCTTTTTGTTTTTTATTTTTGAGAAGTTTGCAGAAAGGAAAGAGGTGTGAATGGAGGAGCCCCATAGATAAGTATTTGGGGTAGGTTTGTGGAAAACTGTCCTGCAAACCACCTGGCTGTACCTGATTGTGCTCCTGCTGAAGGTGGTGGAACTGCACTAATATAACAACAACTGTCCTCAAATCCAGTTTCTTAGCAGTTCCACGAAGTCATTCACAAAGTGAGCATTGAGTTAAAATTTGAGCAACCTGAGAGAATCCCCAGTTATTGTAATCTAGATTTTGGCCAAGGGCGGTGACATCCTAGTACTCAGCAATGACTAAGATCCTGCAGTGCAAGAAGATGGTTTAGCTTCACAGTCTTCCCCTAAATCCTTTATTCCCAATTCCTTTGTATCCCAAGAACATTAATTTTTCTTAAGTAAAGCTGAGAAATGCTCTTTCCCCTACTTCTCTGCTAATGAGACCTAGAGAAGTCTCATTAGCACAGAGAAAGAAATGGTTACCTTTGCAAAGCTGGCAGAAGTAGGAGAAAACCAGATCAGCATGTCATGTTCTGTGTCCTACAGTTTTCTCTTCCCATAGCTTTGAAGCGTGGACTACAGTTAAAGCCATGAGAGTATAAGTGAAAAAGCCAAAGCAAAAAGAGAAGGAAAGCTATACTCTAGGCTCTTGGGAAATAATCCACTTTCTAATCGCATTAAACCCTAAGGAAATCCTAAGTGGTCCAAAGAAAACTGTGAGGTTAAATGGTCTTGGCACATGTAAATGATACTGGTGTGAGTGTCTGATAGGGTGCTTAATAAATGTGGTGCTTCTGCACCATTTAGCATCCAACACGTGTAGGAGTTGGGTCTTTTCCACCATGTCGTATCATTTAAGGATTATTCTCCTTGGCGGAGTCCTGTTGGCCAGGGCATGACTAAAACTGACTGATGCTGAAAAGCTCCCATACATACCAGCAGCACAGCGTTACACTCACCTCTGATGCTTAGAGCTCTTCTCCCAGTTCCTCTCAGCGTACCAAGCTGGCAGTAATACCATTCTTTTCTGCTGTAAGTTGTCTTTGAGCCTGGTGCATGAGACTGGTGCAGGATGTTTTGGCTGGGCAGGACCTGCCAGGAGGTTGGTGAGTTTTGGATGCTGGGGAGCTGTGGCATGAATAGGGTATGCTGCATGGACCCCTGTGGTTCTGCACTTTTGCATGGCTTTGCTTCACTGGAGCTTTTAAAGTAAGATGCTAAGCCTGAATGACTGCTGGCAAGCTAACAGAGGCCTTTCTAGTTATAAGAAAGGTAAGAGCATATGAATGGTATAGCAGGAAACAGATAAGCCTTTTTGATACCCTTCTGGCAGCAGAGTGAGCAAAATGGTACAAAATGAAGTCAGGTATATATTTGGAAGCTATAATGATCATCTCAAACAGGCGCATCCTTTCTAATTTATCCTGATGAGTGAATGCTTTTACCAACCTCTCTCCATCAGTAATTTTTTGGTGGTCTTCTTTGATAAAAAGTAGAAGAGGTAGAGTTCTTTAGGAGTCATGCTCCATGGAAGTACTCTAGCAGTGAGATAAGTTTTAACCATAATGAACAGGTTTTCAAGACCTGACTGGATAAAAGCCCAAGTAACCTGATCTGATCTCCTAATTGACCCTGATCTAAGCAAGAAGTTGGACTTTACAGCTTTTGCTGTCCCTTTCACCCAAATTACACTGTGATTTGAAGTCAGGGAGTTTGCCTGTAACTACACGCAAAGTTGAGTGCTAAATGCATCTTAATCAATGCTTAACCAATTTTAACCAATGGTAGAAGCTCCTTACTACTATATTTGTGATAAAGAAGGTGTGAGGCTTCCTAGAAAGTGACTGCATCCCAAATAGTGGAAGCTGTAGTACTCCCAAGATGACTGTAATTTTTGTCACCGATTCTCTTGGTTTAGAAATAAAGTTATTTTATTTAAATCTAAATTTCACTCTTTTTTTCACTTTTTTTTTCTTTTCCTTTTTTTTTCCCCTTATCCAAACTGATAGTTGTTAAAAGTAATATGCTGGAAAACTCCCGGTTTAAATCTCAGCCCCCTTGTTGGGAAGGTAAGCTCTAACAAACCTTCAGTTGTTCTCTTGCACTTTTTCTCCATTTCCCCTACTATTCAGGTGTAGCCCCAGATGCTTATAACTGTCTAGCTTGCTTATTTGCTTTGGGAAAATTACAGTCTGTTTTACTTTTGTCTTTTGCCCAGTATACCTCTTGGATTAGACAGGAGTGTTGTTAGTCAGCTATTCAAGGCTTTAAAATTCTGGGCAATTTAAAGAGAGTCATTGCAGATGAGCTGTCCATCAATAAGATTGTTATTCGTAGCTCTAATGTCATATCTATGTATAACAAGATTTTGATTGACAGGAAAGTTTGTTTCAGAGGGAGCAAAGGTCAACGTTTTGCTGACAGCTTGACAATGGAAATATTGCATCATCAGTGTATTTTATGGAGAGATACATACATCTACATAAATGTAACATATGATGGTGAAACACTGGCACAAGACGAAGCTCTGACCTAGGGTGAAGTTATGGAATACTTGGAAATAAAGAGTTAGCTGTGCTTTATCCATCTTTTTAAGCAGCAGCCTTAAAACATCTGTAGGTATGGCTTGTGCAATGAATTTGACCCACATCATGTAGAAGTGCCTTCTCTGCAGGGCACTGTGGCTGAGTGGACAAGATGTTAATTGACTTTGTCAGTGTCTTCCTTGGGGGACCCTGAACAAATGACTGCACCTGTGCATCAGTTTCTCCTCCATTTAAAAGGGAGAAAGCATTTTGTCTGCCTTGAGTTTTAGGGATTAAAAAGCCTCGAAGTAGTTTTGGCTACAAAAGAATTAG